>VZTY01005606.1:0-21135 GCA_013400935.1 Turnix velox
TAGGCCCTTGTCATTGGTGAGAAATGCTTCGTGGTTTTTATAAATCTGTAAGCTGCCAAGGTACTTCTTTAACACAGTGAAATTACTGACCCTCATGAGGTAGGTAGACACTTTGACAATCAGTTTCAAGTGACAACTTGTAAAGATTACCAAATATGTAGCACTTAGAATAATCAGAGATTTTAGACTTAAACACTTACAAGTTATCCCCAAAGGACACAGAGAAGCTGACACAATAAGACAGTTTCTATCAGAATACAAATGGATGATAGAAAAGTGCAAGCCTATCTTAAGAAATACATAAGCATTCACACTCTTTGTCATAATGTTGTTCCGATATATTATGACGTAGATTGTAACTAACTTCACATCATTAAGCCAAGCTACAGATATGGGAAAGGTAAAGTGTAGCAGAATGCCCAAAGAGGTGATGACTGGATGTGGATGCTCTGCAAGATCCATAAAGCAGAAAGCACTGAAAGGAAACAGTCCCTCAGCCATGATACTGCACTGGATCCTAAGGTGTATTCTACGTCCTCAACTCAGTTTCAGTCACAGCCTGTAATCGCTCCATTGAGATACCAATTTGCTGCATCTGATGATCTTAATCTTTTTGTTAAGCCTATCTTAATCTGTTAGGCTCCCTGTTTTCCAAGTAAAGCACAAGATGACTGAAAGTGGCTTCTGTTTTTCTTCACAAGCATTAGCTCCACGCATCTTCTTTAGAATGTTTGGAATTTACTCTCTTTCCCTGGAGCTACTTCTACCTACATTAACATCAGATTTTATCCCTTATCATCTCTTTCAGTTGAGATTCCTGTCTGACCTTCAACCCCTCCAACCTCATTGCAGCATCTTTATATATGGTAGCTCCCCAGATGCCTATTTTGCTATTTTCAGAGACAAATTGCTGAATTTTAGCAGGACGCATAGTTTTTGTTCATTTCTTCACCCAGGATTTCCAGCAGACACCACCATGTGCTTGCTAAGATTAACTGCAATTTGAAAACTAGTACTTTGTGATCCAGGTCTTTGAGATCATAATTAAAATAATAACAATAATGCTTTATTGATCCCTTGATCTTATGATATTATGATTGTTTACCTTATTGTTTCCTGTTTTTTATTACAATTGAGAAGCTGTCTGAAGTGTTTAATTATCAGACTAAACAATGCTAGCTTTTGGAAATTAAAACACTGCAAATAAGTTGGTTAGACTGCATTTAGATAAAGAAAACAGGCCAATATTTTCTTGCAAAATTATTCCAGAAGGCAAGGAATTTATATTTTCCACTACTATCATTGAAAAAACAAAAAACAAACTAAAACAAACAAATCTCAAAACATCACTAAGAGATTATAATAAAAAGATGGGTGAAATATAAACATATGGGAATCTTTTCCAGCATCTAGGCTGCACACAAGTGCTATTTTAGTTGTCACCTTTTGTAGCTGCTTCTTGACACAGCAATTTTTCCTGTTGCTACCTCATTTCATGCCAATGCTTCTGTCATGGCCTCTGGTGTGACTGTCACTTCTTCACTACAGGTGGTGGCACCTGTGAGAGCGAGAAAAGATGTAGAGGTTTCAGCAGGCACCTGATTAACTTCATTGCTTTTATAATCAATTATACACAAGATATTATAATAAATCTGTCATATCTTTTCCTTTCATTTCCCTGTCTCCACTTCACAGTGACAGAAAGCAGGGATCAGCTTAAAACTTCAAGAAGGTGCAGCTGGAAGAGAGCTGAGCAAGATGTTTCTGGAGAGTAGCTTATTTAGTGAACAATACAATCTCAGGTCAATTGAAATTACTTAAATCAAACTTAAAAAGGGAACTATTTAAAAATTATCTCTTTGAAAAATTCCAAATGAGTTTGAAGAAAGAGCAATTTTTGCAGAATTGTTTTCTGGTACTTCTGAAATGTTTCTGACACACATTCCTGAAGTGTGGGGGAAAAGGGAAAAATCTTATTAATATATAATATTTTTTTAACTGAAAAAATATGCCATTTTATTTGTTTGGATTAACTTATAAACTAATAAGTGAGTAGTACTAGGCTCTGTAATGACTTGTGCAAACCTCCAAGAGTGCTAAAAGCTGACATCAGCTTTCTCCTAAGCAGAGGAGCTTCCCCCATTGCCAAGACCACAGTGAACAGAGAAATATTGTGTAAGGTGACTGCCCAGAGAGGTTACATACAGGTGTTCTGTTCCCTATGCCTTCAAAAATATTCCATGTAACTTTGGACAAAATGTCATGGGCCAATTTTACAAAGTTACTTCAGTGACTGAGTAAAATATTTGTCTTTAAAATTATATCTAGTTACCATGTAATCTAATAGGTACCCAAGTTTGCGTTCTATCTTGTTTCATTTTGTTTTACAAAGAAGTCCCAAAGGTTCTCAATATAGCATTAATCTGTACAGCTTTAGTTGTGACATACTGAGTCTTTTGTAAGGAATACTTTCTTTTTGTTAAATGCCTTCCATTTTCCTTCCTGTTTCTACACCATTTTCTAGTTAGATGAAAGTTTTCTTAGTCAAAATAATCAAAATTTTCTTTTACCTCTTTGGAGACTACATTACTTACAGGATTATACCTAAGGACTATTTTTAACTCATTGAGCCCTCCTACCAAAACCAGCCACTGGCAGCGGAATTCCTAAAGACTGCTGAGGTAACAAATATAATCTGATTCTTTACTTTAGTAATCAGAACTTTCACTTAGATGGAAAAAACTAGGATTAACTGGCTGATCTAATAACTGCATCTACCTATGGGTAGCAGTCACTGCAGAAAATGGAACACAGATCTTTCTATTTGGTGGGACACAAAAGGTATTTCAACCTTTTCTCTTGATTCCTGTTTAACATGATATATTTTAAAATACCTCTCTGAAGTATGTAACCCTCCTCATTCACTCTATAAGGAACTGGATGCACCACCCAGTACGGTGGATTCAGCCATGCAGGTGGGCACTGAATGTCTGTGAGCTGTGCTGGTGACCATGATAGTATACCTCTGGTGAACAGGACATTCCCCAAAAGTCCACAGTTCTTTTATACATACTTGCCACTTACTTGTGATTTTCTCAAAACGGATATCTGTATAATTCCTGCTGTAAGAGATGCTCATAAGGGCTCCTCTCAAACCATTTTTTTTCTGAATATGTTCTTTATAACAGAAGCACATAAAAGATTAGCTGTTTGCAAAAGAATGCATTTGTGGAGGAGGAGTATTTAGTGCCATACAATAAAATAAAATAGTTGGGGTTTTTTTTTCTGATGTACCTATATTGAAATAGTTGAAATAGTTTAACTGATCTCTTCAACACAGTCATATGGTGTTGGTCACAGCAGGGATCAGCACTGAAATCCTCCAGTCTTTTGTGTGTCTTTATTTCAGTCTCTATTATTTTTTATGAAAGGTAGATTGTCCCTAGACTCAACCCATTAAAGAAAATTATCCTTTTCAATCAACTAAGTATGTTCACATCAATGTTGAAATAGAAAATTAGTTTTATAGTACAAGGGTAATGATATGATAATTGTTCCTTATGAGTTTATAACCTTGAAAGATATAATAATAGGAGAATCTGTGTGTCCTTAAAACCAATTTTATGTCAACCTTTTCCTGGCAAACATTACTGTTATGCAATGTAACATGATATTTCTTTTATTTAAAAATGCTTTCTCATACCATTAAGCATAATTTCCTTAGTTCATAACGAGTTTTGATTTTTTATAATTCCTTCTGAATATTCAGTAGTTTTTTCTAGGAATGACAAAGCCAAGTTTCATACAATATAATTTCCTCTTAGCAATATTACTTTTAATTTTTTTCATTTTTATTTTATCCTTGTATTTTAGAAAATACACTAAAAGGAAATTATTTATTAGCAAACAGGGAAACCTGACCCACTTATTTATCTATGTGTATGGGGTTTTTTGTGAAACACTTAATTTATGTATTTTGATCAAACATTTGATTGACTTCATATCCACATATCCAAGATATCTCTTGGACCAAAAGCAATTATATTATAATTCTTTTCCACGCTTCATCAAGACATCAGTATTGTTCTTAATAAGAAGAGTGCAAAAATAGCCATAGAAACAGAGGTTTTAATTAGCATGTGTTTATTTAAGATATTTTTTTAGAATATTATTATTTACACTTTTCTCATTCATAGTATTTTGTAAAATTCATATTCTTGCCAGTGAAAAGGAGTGTAAATTACAAAGGTAATTTTTTTTCATATAACTTCTATTTTAGTCAGTTAGAAGCAACCAACATGAAAGTGCTATAATTTGCACCTGCTTACTGTAAGATTTAGCAATAATAAAAATAAAAGCCAAAAAGGAAATTCAGACATCACAGTTGATAAAAATTTCCCGAGTCCCAGAAAATTTAAATAACTGTATCTGCTTACCTTTAGTAGCCTAGAATGAATCATAGAATCACAGAGTTGCACAGTTGCACAGGATCTTTAAAGGTTATCTAGTCCAACCTCAATGCAAAGAGCATCCTGTACTAGATAAGATTTCTCAGAGCCTCGTCAAGCCTGGCCTTGAATGCCTCCCAGGATAGCACCCCCAGCACCTCTCTGGCCTCAACACCCTCATAGTGAAAAACTTTATCCTAACATCTAACCTAAACCTGCTCTAGTTTGAAATGATTGCCCCTCATCCTGCCACTACATGGCCTTCCCTCTCCAGATTTCTTGTAGGCCCCTGAGACTGTTGTGGTTTGACCTCATACAGTAAAAAAGAACCACATCTCTTGCTCATACTGCCACTTTGGGGGGTGCAGGCTTGTGACAAAAAGGCAACACTCATGGGTTGAGAAAAAGGCAGTTTAATAGCCCAGCGAAGGCAACAAGAAAACCACAGTAGCAGGAGTGGAGAAATATACAAAACCCTGCTCACCCACTGGACACTTCATGGACCACAGCCCTGCAAGCCACCCAGACTACTCACAAAGAAGTTTAGCCCGGAAAAAAAAGCCTTTTTTTTCTTTTTGCTGAGAAATATTGATTTTTTTTTTAGCCATGATCTATTCTGTAATACACTGAATACACAACTCTACCAAATACAGATGACTTCATAAAATATAAACCCAATCCATCTATCAAAATCTAGTCACATATAAAACATGGATGCCAATGGGTCTTTTACTTCCACTTATTCTTTTCTTATTTATTCTAGAAAATGCTATTTATATTCCTGTAATGTAATTAGCAATTTCAAAACCTAAAAGTATCTGTTGGGTAGTACAATAACAAGAGTTTTGAAGGAAGAAAAAATGAAATAATAAACCCCTAAATATTCTGGATCACAAACTGAAGGTGACTAGAAATGAGCTAGAAGGGAGGATGGTGGTGGTATTCATAACAATTTTTAAATTATGTTACATTTCAAAAGAGTAATTCAAGTTTTCAGTGGATGTCAAGAAGAAAAAAAATGAGTGGTCTATGTCATACTTTTATTCCTACCTTATTCCTACTAAAATGCCTTTTTATAATCACACTTTATTCTGTAAATGCATGATTCAGATTCCATATTAATTAGTCAGTAATAAAGAGATGACAGTCAAAGAAGTTTCAAAACTTTTACACATGTTTAAGGATACAGCTTCAGCTTAAAGCTTAAATCTGTCCTCATTGCAAGCTTCCTTATTATGAAAGAGATCATATTTTATACCCATCATTGATTATTAAAAAACCTATTAATAGTAACGGTAATGGGATATCATATTGCACATGAAAACTATAGCTGGAAATGTTACTGCTTTAGAATGTAACTGAGTGTAACTACAGATACTACATGCAGAAATGTGGACAGATTAATAATCAGTGTGGTTCACACCAAGAGGTATTTGTTCCTTCATGTAATTTTTTATGCCCTGACTAATATCTCTAGTGCTATTAGAGTAGCATGATAGGAGTTATGTCTCCAGATTAAAGAAATTCAGGAAAAGAAGATGAGTTCTCACTCAAATACAAAATACAATCACATTCTAATAGTGCAGGCAAGAAGAACAGCTGCTGCACAGAGCCCCCTATTACCAACCACTGACATTGTATATGGAATAACTTATTACAAAGCTTGGAAGTCTTTAAGAGCAAAGAGAAAAAGTAAACCATTTCAAATATCTTCTCCCTGATGTGATTCTGTAGTCCAGACCATGTGCAGAGTTCACAACTACACAGCTGAGCAGCCAAATGAAGTAGTAATCTGCATTTGTACTTCAGTGGATCCCAGTGATTTGATTTGAATGCTGAAACGTGATAGTAAAAAGAAAAAAAAAATGCTGCCTTGCAGCAACCTTTTCAGACATGGAACTTGTTTGACAGAAAAGTAGAAATTATTTTAAAAAGCATTTAAGTCTCATAGGAAAGGGAGAATTCTTTGCAGAATAACCTGTTTTGAGAAAACTCAAAGCAGAAATAATTTTTACTGAGTCATTCCTTGCAATTTTAAACAATGTTGTATTAATTTTTTTTGTGAGATGCTTATTCATTGTATAGAAAAATATTTTTTGCTAGTAAGGAGTAAAATGAAAAATGAACATTTGAATGTCTGGCTTTTCATCTTCTTTCTTAATTTATAGTAAAATAAGCACCAGCATCTAAGATATTTATACAAATCATCTAAGTCTTCAGGATACAGCAGGAATCTTGATGAACACTGCAATTCCTGTTTTTTGTGGACAACACGAAAAGAACATTCACAATGACAACCCATAATATAATTTGTAAGTATTCATAGTACTTACATAACATTTTCAGGTTGAATTGCAATAATGCTAATATCAATTTAAAAAAACAGAAGGGCTCACGTGTGGAATAGAAGTTAAAACTCCTGTCTGTGTTTCTGGTAGGTAAGGAATATAAGATTTCACCTTCACTCTAAATGGAGAACAAGTCAGTGAATTTAATGTCATTAAATAATGAAGATGAATCCTATGCCATTTTTATCTTTATACATTTAGTCAATCACTACAGAGACCACATAAGAACATTAAAGTACAAAAAATACAAGATCTTTTTCTCAGAAAAAAAGCAAGCTGTTAAAAACCTCCACCTTACTAAGTTTCCTGTAAATTTGAAGCGAGCAATTTGAGCAATATTTTAGGAAGATTTTTGTTTGAGAATTACATATTTCACAGCACATTTTTTGTAAAGCAATATCTAATATCTGCCTTCTCACACAGAAATACTTGAAATAGAATTAAGATTTAAATTAAATTACAGAACACTGCTTTGTAAATATGGTGTCTCTCTCAAATAGTCTCAAAACAGTTGTAGCAAAGTAATCGAGTATGCTCCATGTATTCTTGTAGAATGCCAGGACAGGATATTTCAGCAGCTTCTTACACGTGCAGCTACCCCTTGAAAAAAGAATTAATCAATCAGGCATTCTTTGGAGCTAATTCTTAGGGCTTAATTTCCTTTTAGGAAAATAAGGGGGAAAAAAGCAAGACAGAAGATGAACTTCTGTGTCATCTGCAGGCTTTGAGGAACTGAACTGCAATTATTACCTTCATGACTGACTTGTGTGTTCTTACTGGTGGGAATTTTATTTCATCACTGGGGAGCAATTCAGTAACTGTCCTCCTTCTTCCAACTTAAAAAGAAAGTATGTTATTGCTGCTATAAATCACAGGATATTGTTCCCAATAGCAATAACTTTTTGAAAATTAGCCATTATTAGTTTGCTACTGGATTCTTAGAGTATCTTTCTTCCTTTACTTGAAAATGAGAGTTAAAAAAATTGAATAAACAGTAATCAAATTATTTCAATTATAAAGTTACATTAGTAGGGAGTAATTTATCTTAAATATATTGCAAGTAATAAAACACTGCAGATGTAATTAGCATACAGAATGCTCTAGTAAAATGTTTTTTCCTGCTGAAGATATCTTGTTGCATCTCTTTATCCTTCAGTATTATTAATAATGCACAGGTGTAAAGAAAATAAACCCATTCTATCAAAAACTTGAATGCAATTGGATTATTCACACTAGTACACAGCATTAGTCAATAATGAAATGTAACCCTGGAGATCTTAGGCCAGACTTTTAAAGGCATTTAGAAACTTAAGGAATTCTCCTACAATTTTGAGGACACTCTGAGCATCATTTCCCCACATGAATCAATGATGTTTATTTGAAATATCAGTAGGTACTAATGATTTTGAAATATCCATAAGTACTAATTTATGTTTTTAGCTAAGCGCTCCAAAAAAATCTGCTGGTTTATCACTCCCTCTTGAAGCAGAGTAGTGTTATAACTTTATGGCCATGGGTTCACAGAATTAGTTACTAGAAAATTTGTGAAGGTGGGCACACAGTGTTGCAGCTATATTGTGCTGAACACCAAAATGTGACTTTGTGACTTTCTGCTTCACAATCAGTAATGAGGTAACTTGTGACTACTGCTACAGGGACATATATGAGTCACTCTATATTCTACATGCACTTGAGTATGTGGAGAACTGTAGCGGGTAGTAATTTTTACTGAAATTTTTATTTTAATATAAAATATGGGGGGCATCAACTACAGAATATATTTTCAAATACAGGAGCCAGTTTCAGAAATGTAAAGAGCTGTTTAATGCATTGAATGTAATAAATGTGCAACAGTCAAGTCCCTTGAATATCTCCAAAAATGAAGAAAGAATCCTTTTTAACAAGAGAGCAAAGCCAGAAAAAGCGAAGAACATACCCTCTCTCAAGTGTTCAGCTTCTACCTGCCTGAATTACTGTACACATTTATCACTTTTTTTCTTATCTAATCACAAACATTTGCTACACAGAATCAATATGGAACCTTTTGCAGGCAGGCAGATGAGTTTTCAAAGTTAGCCTTATTCTCCTGTTTCTTGCCTGTTCGTAGAAGCTATCCTTGATTTGCCATCCATTCACAGCATTGCAGACATCTTTAAAACATGATGCATTTTCCTTTCTTCCTTGGAAACCTAGATACTATGTGAAGAGTTAGACAGTAAAATAGATCAACTGGTAGGAAATCAGCAGAGACATCTTAAAATTCCTCTTTTTCCATAAGATTAGATTATTCTTTCTGCAATGAAACGCTGCTGAAGCTGTAGTGAAAATCTCTTGTGTTCTTGTAGTATTTTGGACTTTTTTAATGGGTCATAGTGTTGATAGGATGGAAATCAAAGCATATACTGCAAGGAAAAATAACTACAATGTTTATATCCCAGCTAAAGTTTGCACTACAGCATTGTAAAAAAGTATTGATAAAGAGTTCCATTTTAATATACTAATACTCTTATAATATAGTCCATTTGCTTTTGTAAACATATCAGGAAGCTTTGGATGATAGGTAATTCACCACCTCAATATCCTCCACTAATTGAACCTGGGTGAAATAGGGAGAGCACTAATCAGAACTGATTTCAAATGCTTGAGGGACCGAAAATGGTATCTTCTCTCAAGATGACATGTTGATACTGCATTAAACAGACAAACCCCATGATATCCTGTGTCTCTGAGGAGAAACAGGAGTCTAATAAACTGCAAAGTATTTCCCAGATGAGATAGAACACCAGGACAAAAGAAACAAATTTTAATGAAACTATTTGACTGCAAATGTGCAGGATAATAGCTGCTTCCCTCCAGCACTCAGTTCGATTTTCCTGGTCTTATTTCTGCTCTATCAGAAGGCTGACTGCCCCCGTTTACTCAGTTTGATAAAGGCTGCTTGAGGTTCTTGGGAACAGAGTCTTTAAGAATCATTCTGCAGCTTTATTTCATTGACACTTTTTTCTGATCAGATATTTGTTGTCAGATCTTATTTGTTTTATTACAAAGCTATGTAAGAGTCTCAAGGAAAACTTCTATATTTAACAATAACTAAACATGTAAATCATAGATATTAATTCTTTCAGAATTACTAGCAATTAATATTTAGTATGGAACAGTGGCTATCAAAAAGAACAGATATGAGAGTTCAAAGTGAGACATAAGTGAAGTACATATCAAAGTATTGTTGTGGGCAGACATGAAATAGTCACAGAGAAGGTAAAGAGCAAGCCACACAGCCGTCAAGTTGAGTCAGGCTTGGGGTCATACATTTGAAAAACAGAGATGCAATCACCATTCAGAAAGTCTAAAAACTCTTAACAAAGAATAAAAAAAGAAAATTTATGAAAAAATTTAAAAAAAGAGATGCAATGAGACAGTTGGCTTCTAAATATGCTCATGAACAGGATAGAGATTTAACATGAAGTCCAGAAAATTGTTCAGGGAGCAAAAGCAGAAAGAGTGAACAAAGCAGATTAAAATAATATCATTTTTTTTCAGTTTTCTAGATAAGAGAGGTTGTCTTATTCCGATAATTATGACTAGGCCAGTATATACCAGCTGATAACACAGCAAAATTGCTTTAAAAGTGCTTAAATTTTATGAGTCTTCAGAACTATGAAATACAAGGGGGGTATAAGCCTGAGATAACAGATTGAAATTGGACTGAATTTTTTTTTAAAATTCCTTTTCTTTGAATTTTATTAATAAAAAAAGATTATTTTGGTTATTGACACTGAATTTATAATAGAAAGCCAATTCTCTGCTTTATTTGGATGGCCAATCATAGAGGGCGTTGAATTATCTTTAAACTAAGTGGCTTTCTGAAATTTTTTTTCTAGAAAACATGTACAGCAATTCTGAATATAGAAAATTTCAGATCTGCTGTCTGATATAACTTTTGCATAGATCTGGGAAGTTTATGAAGGATATAAAATAAGATAATTTCCATTTTGAGAACTTTCATTTAATCAACATGCAAGTTTTTAGGTGCAAGTGAGGTGTTTAAAAGTGAAGTGCATGAGATTCATATCCATTACAGTATTGAAATCATGCAATTGCCCTAAATTACCATCAAATCCATATATAGACAATTGGAAATGTATTTGTCAGGAGAAACAGAGAGGTGGAGGTAGATAAACCCTTCATAAATTGTTACTCTTCTGCATGCAGTGATGGAATGATGACTCATAGCCATCTCACTTTTCCTTTTTAAAGCTTATTAGCCTTATAATGTCTAGATGTCTTGCTCTCTGGTGAAATGAGAGTCCTGCTTTGTCAAACTCTTGCCAGGAATTAATTTTCTCAGCCACTGTGGAGAATATCACTATCCAAACTAAATTTCAAGCATCAGTGTTGACCCCCTGATTGTCTTTATATAGGCTGGTTATGTGTTTGTAAAATAATAGCTGCATAAAAGGCTTAAAATTTCCCATTTCTTATAACCTTTCCACTTGCTACACCATGCTCTAGTCCTATCAGCTGCAGCTTTTCTTCCCTCTATATTCATTAAGAAGACTCCCTCTAGAGTTTTCTAGATCATTGCTCTGCCATCATCCACTGGTTCTTCTGTCTCAGCTACATCACACAAGCTGCTCCTCTCACTTACTGAGCATCAGCAGCTGCAGAATCTCAGTCTGCAGAATCTCAGGGCAGACATTGACTCTGTCCCATTTCTGCAAAGTTCATAGTATGAGGTGCCCTACTGAAGTGGAAATCATCATTACATTCTGCATAGCAGTAATAATAACACCAATTCTTTCAATGAATCTTTGCAGAAGCTATGGTACATGTGAATGTTCAAGGAAGAGTTAATGGTGTCAGAAAAGGCTGGACTAAGCCATCTATCCTTTGGGTTGTTGGTTATCTAATTAAATCATCTCACTGACAGAATTGCTTCTTGCCATGGTCTAGTGCATTCTTGTGAATTTTTTTCACCATGCAGATTAATTCCGTACCTAATTAAACACCACTCACTTTCACTTTTCTTTTTATCTTAGTTTTCATTAGTCTGATCTTGTTAACAAAGATGTAAGTGTAAACAGTTTTAAAGCAGCATAAGCGAAAGTCAGGGTTAGTCTAACTCGGATTAATTTTTTGCTATCTGTAATCTGACATTCAGTATATTATCTGACAATTTGAAGTTTCCAGTGAGCTCACTGCTATTGCATCAATGATTGATTGATTTCTAAACCAATTTGCTTTCTAATTTTCATTCCAAGCAGAGCAAATGAGAAAAATTTGTACATCTGTTCTTGAGACTATCAGTACAGGATGGATTGAAACTTCATGCAGAACCTGAGAAGTGGTGTGATGAGTAGTTCTAGAGGCAGTTCAGAAGTCACTGTAATACAGAAGGAAAATACTTGGTGGACCTTTTTGTATGTTTTCAGGGTTATTGATGAAGTAATCATTTTATTGTGACCTAAAATAGCTGTAATTTACTTAGAGGAGATCTTGCCAGATAAACAGAGTTTTCTTTGGTCACTGCAGTTTTTCAGCACTTCGTGAATTGTTTGAAAGGTGATTCTAGATTCAGGATCTGTAAGTTTTTATGTTGGTATAGGTGAATTTCTTTCTACTCCAAGTATAAGTAGGTAAGTATTAGAGCTCAGATCTCTATTCATTGTTTCAACCTTGATGTACAATTGAGCTGTTATTTCTCATCCAGGGCTTCATTAAAAACAAAAAAAAGGAAAGTGTGTAATTTTATATTACAAATAGAAAACTGATCTTTATAAATCTTTAACAGTTGTGTTCTAGCTTATATCAGACAAATTCCTACACTGCTACTTTATCAAAGCTCCTAGACAAGAAAAAATCCAAAAAGCAGCATCCATAATAACACTGTGAGCTGATCAATTCACAATCATATACAGAACTTGGAATCACAGCTAATGCCATGACTTGCCTGTCAAAGTGTCTGTTGCCAATGTCACATTAATTTGTAATGAAGAAAAGCTGAGCTTAAGCAGCTTTTACAGCTGTGAAAGAATCATTTATTTATTTACTTATTTTAATCTTCCATCATTCTGCTACTATGTCATTTCACTTTATCCCAAGGGAATGAAATCCAGGAAGAAATATGCTCATTCAAAGTCTGAAAGATCTGGAGAGGAACCTCCTATCTGTTTGAAGGCCTCAATGTATTTAACAGTGTGATGAGTTGGTATCTGCTGCATTGTCTTTCTCATTATTTTCTCAGTCCTCTCTCTTGCAGTTGTTGCTCAGTGGTTTTTCCCCTTAAGTACGTTGTCATAGAGGTGCCACCAGTGTCATTAATGGGCTTAGCTTTGAGCAGCATTGGGTCTGACATTTATTCTTTGCATCTCTCAGAAGTCAAATTTGCAGCACTTCCCCAGCTACCCAAACTTTGCCATGTCAAAGCAATATATTGTCACATTTACATCTTTTTTTACTACATTTTATCATGTTATACTATGACATTTTTCATTACTACCAAGGGGTGAATAGGTGAAATCAATAATTCTTCCCATTAACCACTGAAGCACATCTGTTTTAAAGAGTCAAGGCCAAGTTTCTTTTGCAAGCAGAGCTCTGAGTCTCCCCCATCAATTCTACTCCTAGATTTCTATTCTTGGCTTTCTGTTTCTCTATTAACTTGTTCAAGTCACTTGTCTTCTCTCAATTTAGTACTTGACAGAGCTCTTCTGAGTTCTGAGATTAAAATTAGTTGCCAGTATATCCTAAATTCCATAGGAATTACAATAATTTTCTTCCCCTATGATTTACACAACTTAGCATTTTGAAATTTCATTCATCAATATGAAATAATACAATGCATAGAGGTATTATTTTATATATTAATAAGAGAAAATAATATTAGTATATCTGGCTGGTGATGAATTTGAAGAAGCCGGTGAAACATCCAAATGCAGATCTATTCACCTAGCACTTGTTTCATTTCTTGATCTTTGCAGATTCCTCTCATTCACTTCTTTAGTCCATTCCTTCCAATGGACAAATATCAGCTGGCCTCAGTAGTGAAGGCTTTTTGTTGTTTTCTCAGTAAATGCATGTGGTATGCATGTGGTAGGAACACTGCCTCTGCTCAGCCATTCTTGTTTTGTCATTACTAAATGCTCATGAGTTTTCCACTATCACCAATGTGATCAATTTTGGGTACATGAGTAAATAAAACAGCAAATAACATTATTTTGAAAGTTCTGTTTTGCTCTGAGCAGAAATTTATAGCTAATGGGATCTTGTTTTGCACATAAAAATGAAAGTTTGATTTAAATTCTATCTCTAGCAAGCATTAAATGCAGTAGTATTTTGTTGCAGGTACATCAGTAACAGAAAAGATGACATGTATCTACTGCCTTCATTGTGCCTCATAGATGTTACATCAAGGCAGCCTTTTTGCAGTACTTGCTGTAGAGTAGTTTAAAACAACAACAAACCAAACAACCCAAAGTAATAGAGAAACAAAAAAAAATCCAAATCAAAACCCACAGATCATGCTATGGCCTACTTTGAATAACAAATTTCTGTGACTTTCTGTTCACCCAGTATGGCTTGAGAAATAAATGAAATGTATTTGTGAGTGTTTTCTTCACCTCAGGCATTTGAGATTTTATAATATAGTGTCAAACTAATTTTCTACACAATTTAAATCTTAGTAGTGCAGGAAAGATTGAAGGGTAGTGAGAGCTGCTATAACAGACTTTCAGTACACTGGACAGAAAGCAGTTTTTTATACAAACATGTTCCAGCACAAGAGAAAACAGGTTTTTACACAAACACATTCAAAGAATACTTACAAAAAATTATGCATATCAGGGTAGAAGTCAAGACCAACCAGATGTAACATAACTCCAGTTTCATGGAGAATGTTTGTAGTACAAAGTTTGCATGTAACTATTTTGGGTGGACCACAGATGATTTTTCTTATATCTATCTTTATTCTGCCTGCATTTTCACTTCATTTCCTATTTATATTTCCTTCATATTTCCCTGTCTTCTGATTTTTTGCCTGCAAAATTTTCTGCTGATAATAGAGGTTGCAACCAGCCCTAGTGTCACTGACATCATTGATGGCATTGGAGGCTGAAGCAGTTGCTCAGTTTTCCCGCAACTTTTTAAGCACTGAGCACTGTTGTGAAGTGCTACATTTTGCTAACAGTTTGAAGAAATAAATGCTAAAAAGAACTATATCACCTGTAAATTCATTCACTTGATCATCTGATAAAATCAGAATTTATTTGTTAGCCCAAAATTATATTTATATGCAGGAGATTCCTACTATTGATTCTTGTTTCCTGAGCTTGTATGTTATTGATTGATGCTGGAAGTAAAAAATTGGCTAGATTTGCCTTCTTACTGCATCAGCTGATGGGAAACTGCATTTTTACTTGCACAGGTGCTAAATGGAATAGCCAGAAAACTGAGAGAAAGGAAGAATCATTTCACTCATGTGGATAGAGGACATTGCACTTTACTATGCATTGCACTAGGCAGTTGTTGACAATTACTCAGGAAGAAATCTGATAAGAAGTCATTAACATTTTTCAGCTCTTGCTAAAATTCTCATTGCCCATTACTAATAAGTTTCTGATTCGCCTAGTGAGGCTATTGGTGCATTAAAAGAATTTGCCTGTCAAACCTTTTAACATTAACATTGTGGTATTTCCATTTGTAAACAGCAATTCTGATACTTACACTTGCAATTAAACATGCATTTAGATTTATGGGGTTTATTTTACAACTTCAGTCATTTTGTTGAAAGAATCTTGTGTTTTCTTTCATCATGATAATTTTGGGTCTTACCTAAAATGCTTTATTTGCTGAAAGAGGGGAAAGTAGGGGTAAAACATATGTTTAAAGACATAATTATGGTTTTTTAAAAAAAATCTGTTGCCTAACTTCATGTGATTGATTCTATTGGGTATTAATTACACAAAAATTGAGATGCATCCTTTGCATTTTTAACAGAAAAAAAGCCTTGTACTTTCTTTTGCTTAAGCTTGACTGGAGCTGAATTTGCTCAACTGCAACAGAAAAGTGCACACTTATTCTGAGCCAACAGATGTGGTCAAAATGTTCATCATATAGATACGTGATAAAGTGTCACGTAGATGGCAAAATCTGCCTGGTTTTTGTTTTGTGGGGTGTTTTTTGTTTTCTTTTTCTAAGCTGTTAAGGACTTGGTGTAAAAACTTCTACAAACCATTAGTGCCAGGAGGGCAGGTGGAGGAGGAGGATGAACCACCTGCACAAATGATCAGGACTCTCAGGAGACAGAAGCTGTGTTTGTGAGCTTCAAGATTCAGGGGTTAACACACAGTTCTATGACATGGATCAGAGCTTTGTTTCATGAAGCAGCAGTTGCTTATATGTGCAGCCTCCTGTTAAAGTCAATGGAGATAAGTGGGCGATTAAGCTGACCTGTGTTTGAACCAAACTGCTTTGTCCATCTAAGGTCCTTAAAGCTCAGGCTCCTTTTACACATTAAAGCCACAAGGACTGTTTAAAAGTAATTTAAAAAAAATAAAGCAGTTGATCTGTCATGAGCATGGTGCCCTGAACTTCCACCAAGTCCAGTTTTGTTGTTAATTGTAAAATCAAACATAATTCATGGACTATCAACAGATGTATTTTTGTATGCCCAAACATAAGGGGTTCATAAAATAGTTTACAAAATTATGACTTGCATACAATAAATGTTGCTTTTTTTTAACAACCTGTACAAAAATTCAGTCATTCAATTGCAGAGACTTATATTTCCTACCTTTGTAACCAATTTTGTTCAGTCCTATTTCTATGCAGACGAAAAGCAAAATTCTCTCTGACAGCCAATGAGAACAGACCTACTAACATTACTGGCTTATTTGTATTCCCACATTAGAACTCCATCTTGTCAACAGTGAAATCTGGCCCTGAATTTAAAATTAAAGCCAAAAATAGTCCTAAAACATCTTTTCAGATTTTTTTTAATATTTATTCAGGTCTCAGATTATTTTTATGTTTTAAACAGTACACTAAATTTGCAACGTTGTTTCTGTGAAAATTTTTAACAAGTCTCTCATATACAGTTATTCACCCTCCAAGGGACAATAATTCAGATAATTATAAAATACCTGAACTTTGAAAGTAATGATGATTCACAGAATTGTTTCTAAGAAATAATGAAAAAAATAAAAATGCAATGTCAGAACTTTATGGGGGGATGTGAGAGAATGGTATCAGGCGGAATTGGTTGAATAAGAGGCTTAATGATCATGGGACAAATCCAGGAACAGCTTACTGTTATTAATTTTTTTCGCTATATATATATCTATAGTTCAAAAGTAAGGATCAGGGTCAGTTTTATCTTTATGGATAAAAATTGGCTTCAGATCAGGAAGCTGGCTGATGTCTGACACTGTTTTCTTTTGATTTTGAAGTGTAACATTTTGGACTAAGAAATTATGTTTTCCTTTTTAATATCATATCATATCATATCATACTGCATGTGGTGCATAGCATGGAAGTATAAAAACAACAGAAAATATCCTGAAAATATCCTCATGAAATTCTAAGTTGAAGTCTTTCCTCTCTGTTCTAAAATGGCTGCTTTCATTTATTAACTGTTTCCAGTGAAAATAAGGAAAGGAGCCACCAATGTATTTATTTGCTTAAGCAAAGCAGAGTACAACCTGTGTTTGGTAGAGCCATTTGGGTAGAGCCATCATGTGGACTCATTTTGCTGGTGTGATTCATTTTGTCTTTTCACGAGAAACTTTGTAGTGGTACTTCTGATTAATTTCTGAGTCACAGTTCATTTAAGTGTGCAGAGTTGCATGTTTTCATATTGGTAAATAGACAGTCAGATAGAATGAGGGATGCTATGTATCTGTATTTTTATGTTTCAAAGGCTGACTGTCATCTCCTGTATTGCTCCCTAGCAGTGTCTCTTCCCCATTATCCCACTGCTTTAACACATTTGTTCAGCATTTCACCTTTTACCATGGCAATGAATTGTCAGAAGCCTCCTGCAGTCAGAAAAGTGATTGCAGCAATGGGAAGTTGGATCAAAACTAGCTCAGGCATTAAGCACAGGGTACATGGACTAACCCCAAAACTTGCAACATAAGGCACAAGTCTGAAGGGACTGTGTGACCCATGAAGGTTACCACAGCTGTCACATGGACTTTGACCACAGCTGTCTGGAGAATCTGTCTAAAAATACAAATGTACCCCAGCTTATCTAGCCAAAGTGCAACATGGCCATTGGTTTGTTCCCTAACACAAAGTGGTATAAACAGAGGAAGAGGCCCTGCACCAAAGCGGTTGCTGCTGCTGTGTTTCTGAACTGTTATAGCTGAAAGAAGAACTCTTAGGAAAAAATATTGTGATGCATGTGGTGGAGATTGCCTGTTTACTCGACTCTCCCTCTCCTTTCCTCAAATAAATATTTGCATATAAATTGCTTTGAAGAATATATTAACAACTAAGGGTGTTGGGAAAAGAAATCTGAATGAATTGTAAATCCACCTGAGGTTTTTTCAGTCTTGGAAATTTATATGTAAAATGAAATGTCTCACATAACACAGCTCCTTTTAGCTGCCAGCACTCCTTCCCACTTCACAAGATGATGTCACTGTTGGAGAAATAAAACACTGTTGAAAGCACCATAATTACTAAATTGGGGAGAAGTTCTCATGCTGACTTGGAAGTTCCCTATTTATAAATGTAGTAGTTATTGAAGGGAAAAGAAGATTTTCAGAGTGGAAAAGCAGCATGCAACAGCAAAATGTTGAGAAAAAAAATTAAATTAGAACCTAAGGAGGAAAGTAAGCTGAGGAAGAAGTGTGAGGGGAAGAGATGACCCTTTTGAGGCAAACGGTACAAAGTCAAACGCAAAGTTGTGCACGGGCATATGAAATGACATTGTTTCTTCAAAGAGCTGCCTCCAAACATTAACTGCTTTTCATGTAAATGAGGGTAAATCAGATCTATTAAAAGAGCTCTTAGAAGAGATGTGTACAGTGAGACAAACAAGTCTAGATTATCTTTCAGTCTCGTTTCAAGGAGTTGGTGAAGAAAGCAGTAGAATGGACACATGGATTAGCAGCAACAACCAAAAAATTGGTGTTTTACAAAAATAGAATCTAAAGAGTGAAGAACATAATTTATAAGGTATTGATTTTTAGTTCATATCAGGTCTTTAAAATATATACGCACACATGTATATCACAAATAAAACATATTTACAATATATAGAATCATAGAATAGTTTGGGTTGGAAGGGACCTTAAAGATCATCCAGGAAAATCTGCAGTGAAAATCTTCACTATTTATATATGTCCAAACTCTTGAACTTCAAAAGGAAAAAATATTGCCCCTGTGAAACTGTGGATTAAAAGTGGGAATTCTGAGTATGTTCTATTAAATTTGAGTAAAACAAAGACTTGTTACCGGTAAAATTACAGTTTGGTTTGCTTAACATTAATCCTGAAATCAACAGAGGACTTTGATTTGACTACTAAAAAATTAATGGAAAACAAAATAATTTATGATAATTGATGCATGAAAAATGGATCAATGGATGTTAAATTAGATCTATTTATCACTTTCTTGTGTTTGTTTTTTCAAGGGACTGAAGATTGCTTAGAAAACTTGGCAGTGTTTATACATTGCTGTGAGAAATCTGTGGGACTATTTGTTGGAGATAATAAAGCTATTTGGTTAAATTTAGGGTGGTACTTACCTCACCATACAGAAAAGGTCTCTGGCAAAGTTCTTCCTGGATTGATTATACTTGACAAATAATCTGGAAAAATCCCAGTGCATGTATCAACACAAGGAAAGGTGCCTTTGAAGTATTATGTCCTTCCTAAGGGAGCTGATTTTCTACATAAGCTTTCTTACACAGAAACATAAAGATGGACAAATCTTAGAAATGCTCCTACCTGTGCAGTAGAATCTCAGAACAGGTAGAAAAAAACCCTCACACCTAAGTCTATCTTCTCTTCGCACCCCAGTCATTATCTTGATGTCATACAGGAAAGAGGGCATAAATTGCATGGCTGACACTGCACGAACTGTTAGAAATTCATGAAAAAGTTTGGAAAATTACAGAGCAAATGTTCGTGTAGATCTAACAGAAAGAAAATAATCAGAAGGCAGAGCTGAATATGTGGAAGTGAGGCAACCATGAGGAGCAAACAGCCAAAGAGTATCAAAATTCTCTTTTCAGGTTGTGGATTTTGGTTATAGTTCTAATTTTGTCAACAGTTTGCTGTAGTAGCTAAGAAAGTGATGGTTCTACTGCTTTATTTTCAGTCACTTTTCCTATTTTGACAAAACAATGAAACCTAAATTCAAACAGAAAAGGAGAAGCAATAGGAAATATAAAGAACACACAGAGTTTTGTTTATATCCTCAGAGTCTGATGAGAAACTGGCAACATATTTTAATTTGGGATTTTGGTTCCTCCTCCATTTTTCTCAGTCTGAGATACTCTGCTTGGGTTTGGCAAAGTTTGGTTCTTTCTATAGCATGACATAATCTACCTAATCCTGTGCTACTGGTTGAATGGTTATATATATTTTTCCTTACTGCAGAAGGAGAGGAAGAGCAGAAAAGGACTCAAAAGGGAAGCAAGGACACAGTGGATTTCATAGAACTTTCAACAGAGCTTTAAGCAGTGCAGCACTACCATGTGCTACCCATTCATAGCTCTCCTAGAGCACCAGACTATTGGTCATGGTGGTCTTCAGAGGATAGACATAAAGTCAGAATATGTGGAGAAAAACAGAAACCTAACAACCTTCCTCTTCTCAGAAGTATTTTCTCTGCCTCCCCAACATCTAGCTGCATTTCTGACAACTTTTTTAAGGACTGAGTAATCTACTTAATTTCTGAATTTTCTGTTAAATTTTCTGTACCTAACATTTACAGATCCATTTTTTCTCTATTGAATTCTGACCTGATTTTTTTAACCAGATGTTTTCCCCAGTAGAATCTTCTGTTTATAGCTGTAGGTCTTTTGTGCCAACTAATTTAGTCACTCAGGAGGGGATGCCATCCAGAGGGACCTTGACAGGGCTTGAGAGGTGGGCCCAAGCCAACCTCATGAAGTTCAACAAGGCCAAGTGCAAGGTCCTGCACCTGGGTCGAAGCAATCCCAAGCACAGATACAGGCTGGATGGAGAGTGACTTGAGTGCAGCTCCGAAGAGAAAGACTTGGGTGTGTCAGTTGATGACAAACTCAACATGAGCCAGCAGTGTGCACTCACAGCCAAGAAGGCCAACAAAATCATGGGTTGCATCAGGAGGAGTGTGACCAGAAGGTC
>VZTY01005606.1:21512-54073 GCA_013400935.1 Turnix velox
ATTCTATGATTCTATGATTCTTCTCTACTTTGGTATTGCAATGGTAGAACTTTTTGTATAACAATGTTCATAATCTGTTGTTTCACTTCTTCTTCTGCTTATGTTGAACTTGTTTGGAATGGTCTTGGCTATATATCTATATATATACTAGAAGATATTTCTATATCCTGTGCAAGAATAACTCTGGCCTTGAGTGTTATTCTGGCAGGAAGAGTTTTCTTCTACTCTGGTGTGCTGCACCACCTGCTACATAGTAAAAATGCTGGAAATGGTATGAAAACCAAATTTCAGGACATGAAGAATGACAAGAGAGGTCCCATTATGTGAAATTCTCTTTGCTTTTGAAGTGTCAGTTTCCATTCTCATGCTGAAACTGTGTATAAAAGAGTCAGTAACCAAAATTGTCTTACATGGGAACAGGAAGGATAGAATATAAAACTGGAGTCGGTTTCTGCAGTGTCTTCATGATGATATTACCAGGCCAATTGCACTACTGGGAGATGTTGTCCTTCAGATATTAGAATGATGTCCCATCTGCTTATTTCTAACATCACTTTGAAATTAATTTGAAAGACCTCATGATACAGGCTTGAGGGAAGTGGTGGTGGTAGGAGAATAGAGAATAACTTTGCTTCCAGCTGGCAAAATCATCCTTTGTTAAATGTTATCACTAGAAATCAATTGGCAATGTTACAAACATTCATGAGTATACAGTATGCTAGATGTTATGAAGGGCTGACTGGTGACCATACTGGGCTGTCTTGTAGTATTCACTAAAATTTTAATTGTGAAGTTACCATTGCTTGACAGTGAAAAATATAGGTACTGTTATGCTTGATGAAGCAACTTGCACTTCTACTTGCTTTAACTCTAAATTCTGCATAAAATCAGGTGGAGTTTAAGGGTTTAAGGAGACAAAAAAGTTTTGAAGATAAGGTGCGTATTTGAATAATGATTGATTAATGTGAATATTACCAGACGGAAATTTTAAGCATCTTCTTTTTTAATCTATCTCAGTAAAAAGATGAAAATTCAACATTTAAGACGTATCTTGCAATTAGCAGTAGTAACTGCAACACAAATATTAACCATAGCCCCAAAAAGTTCTTTCCATGGGTTACCCAGGACTTGATTATGCAGCATGCAAAACTCAAAAACTATCTGCAGGCATAGTCCAGTAGTTGGGCAGTGAGACAGCATGGCAGAACTAGATATACTGTTGATATTCAGATACAAAAAAATTTTGATTATTCTACTTGGAGAGGTACAAGCTCCCTCCCAACTCTCAGGTCAGCAGAGCCACATTCTCTTTCTCCAAGTTCCTGGAAAAGAGAAAACATGTAGAAGAGACCATGAGAGGATGCATCGGAATCAAAGAATATAGAAGTGAAAAACCCAACAACTAGACAGAAAGGAAGAACTAGTCACTAGGTGATGGAATCAGAAGAGCAGATAGAAGTTGCAGATCCATAGAAATAATTGCTAATTCATGGTTGTCTTGGAATTCAAGGGAAGTTAGTACAATCTTTTTAATTCAGTTATCAGCATCACTTTTAGATTGTCATTTCTAAGAAAATAGAAAGCCTAAGAAAAGGTGTATTAAAGGTGTCCAGAAAAGGTCAGTTCTTTAACTGTAAGCATTTATGAATCTGGAGGTTAAAACCAGACTATTAATATTTCTTTTTGTACATTTAAGATGAATCTTAGCAATGTTGCTATTACATCTGTATACTACCTTTATACAATGTAAGTATACACACATTCATTGAGTAATGAAAGCAATGGAAGTAGAATTACACAAAGGTCTAAATATTTATAAGAAATCATTGTTCAAAATTGTTGTCTATTGTAATTTCAGGTTATTAAGTTCACTTACAAGGTTTTGAGGAATGTTCATAGGTAGTTCTATATATGATTCATAATCTACAGCTGTACTAGTTTTAAAGTATATTTTGAAAATCACCAAAACAGTCACATAAAATGAGTCACTAAATGTAAAAATTTGATTATTACTGTCATGAGTTTGTATGTTGATTGAATTACAGCTTCATAAATTCTATCTTTCTTCAACACTGTACTATTCTCCTTCATGCTGTGAAAGATATGTGAGTCAGTTATTGATGTGCAATTTGTACAAGTTATTTGAAAAGCATCATTTAATTGCAGACTGTACATGTAATATTAGCTTGTAGGTCCATGAAACAGGCTATTATAGTGGCAGACACTTTTTAAACAAAAAAAATTTTAACAAATATTAATCAAAACAAAGAGCAAAACTAAAATCCACTCCCTCTTTTAGATCTCAAGTTACCAAAGGCTTTAGTTTTAATCCCAGTAACATATAAGTCCTACAAATTATTTTAGAAACTAAAGAATATTGTTACTTAAGGTAGATGTTTTCAGCAAAAGCTGTTCTTCCACTCAAACCTATTGAAACTGAACCAGTATTTGAAGAAATGTATCAAATATATCATAGAATAGTTTGGGTTGGAAGCGGCCTTAAAGATCATCTGGTTCCAACCCACCTGCCATAAGCAGGGACACCTCCCACTACATCGAGTTGCTCAGTGTCCTGTCCAGCCCGGCATTACCGGGCTGCTAAAATAACAGCTAAAATGAGGATCTATCCAAACAATAGGATCATGAAAGAAATGACTCATGGAATCATAGAATATCTTAAACTGGAAGCGACTTGTAAGTTCAACTTCAGACAGGGTGCCTAAAACTTAAACTAAGCCTATTGTCCAAATGTTTCTTGAACAGTGACAGGCTTAGGGGCAAAATGACTTCCTTGGGGGACTTGTTCCAGTGGTTGATCGTGTTCTCAGTAAAGAACTTTTTTGTAATATCCAGTTTGAACTTCTCCTGATACAAGTTTAAGACATACCCTCACCCTGTCACCAAACACCAGAGGGAAGATAATAGCACAGTGTTCTCTGATTCCCCTCATGTTGTGTTATAGGGGCTGTCCTGGTTTGGGCTGGAGCAGAGACAACTTTCCAGCGTTCTGTTCAGTGAGGGGCTCTTGCTTATCCTTGTTGCTGTGGCAGCCAGGATCAGATGGATAAGCAGTTTATCCCGATGAGGGGTGGTACCTGGGTAGAGGTGTGCACAGGTCTGCTGACCCAAAACTGACATATGAAATCTGCCATGCTGATTATAAAAAATGAGGGACCAAAAAGTTTGGACTGGGTTCTTCTTCAATGGTTTGGGTTGAATTTGGTTCTTATACAATGGTTTGGGTTATTCAGTGGCTTTCTCTCCCCAGTGACTGATGTCTGAGGAGGACTACCCTCGATCCTGATCTTTGTGTTCCTGCATCAACATCTGGAACTGAGTTCCCACTTGTCACAGGGTCCAGTCTGGGAAGTCTATAGTGCCTAGTGACATCTCCCTGGGACCTCAGTATGGTATGGTATGTTTATTACGTTTATTTTAGTATTTCCTTTATGGTTTTGCTATGGTTATTTCATTAGAGGAGTTTATTTCTTTCTAAACTCATAAATCTTTTTGTCCTCGCATTGGATGAGAGGTGCAGGAGAGCACCTGTCATTCTGGCATTGGTCAACCTGACCCAAACCATGACAGCAGCAGAAAGGTCACTCCTCTAACTCCTCTAAGCTGAACACAACAATTATTCTCAACTGCTCCTGTTAATGATACCCTCCTCTACCTCCCCTCTGATAGTTCCATGTTCTTGTTGTGTTGAGTTATCCAGAGCTGGAGTACTCCAGGTAGGTTCTCATGAAAGCAGATCAGAGGAGCAAAATTGCCTCTCGACTTGCTGGCCAGGGTTCTTCTGATGAGACCTTGGATGCAATTTGCCTTCTGGGCTGCAAGCATGCATTGTTGGCTCATGTAAACATTTTCATCCACAAGTACCCCAAGTCCTTTTCCACTGGGCTCCTCTCTGTCACACCATTCCCCAGCTTGTATTGATAATGAAGATTGTCCTGACTCAGAAGCAGGACCTTGCACTTTTTCTAGTTTAACTTCATGAGGTTTACATGGGCTCTCCACTGTAGCTTGTCGAGGCTCCTCTAGATGAGATCCAGTCTCTCTGGCATGTCAACTGCACCACACAGTTTGGTGTCCTCTGCAAACTTGTTGAGGGTGCACTCAATGTTATTGGATTCATATGTCATTGATGAAAACATTAAATAGCACTGGTCCCAGTACAGATTCCTTGGGGATACTACTTGTCACCACTCTCCATCTGGACATCAAGCCATTGACCAGTATCTTCTGGATGTCACTGGCTAGCCAGTCAGCCTTCTCACTTCTTTTTAATATTTTTCTGCATGTGCATCTCAAAAACATGTTCACCTACTTAACCATAGTGTTGTCCAGGGAGCTAATGTTCCCTTAATTAGCTACTATTTCCACTAAGTCCTTCAATGTCACTGAACACCAGGATACCATTTGCCATTCTGCAAGTGTGACCTACATATCCCTTTTCCTACATATATACACTTTCATTTAAATCTGTTAAAACATATGCTGTCCAGAAATTAGTAGTCTCTCAAGAAATATGGTTGAGTAAAATTGTTCTTTTTCCATTACATGTCCCTCACTAATTATTCACTATTAGCAAATTTGACCAGATCATTAATGAAGAGACTGAAAAGCAATAATTGACTTTTCTGAGGCATCTGGTTTTGCATTCTGTTATGCAATACTTAATTTATTATTGCATTCTTAAACATTTTTCATAGTTGATATTTAAGCTTTGTTGATTTTGCATAGCAGTATTTTACCACAATTAAAAAAAAAGACAGGCTGAACTGCTTCAGAGTAGTTTATCTGCATTATGTTAATGCAATTGTCAACTACAGCTATCAACTAGCTGTAAAGACATCACATTTCTTTGACAAGGTACATTTTCCATGAAAACATGTTGTTGATTGCCATTTCAATCTTCACAGACAGAATCCCTTGTCACAGTGTCATTATTGTCAAAGAAAACTTACTTAATCATCCCGTTTACCCACTTTGAATATTGTCAGACCAGGTACACTGTTTTAAAAGGAAATAAACACCAGTATCATAAAGATATCATAGTATTATAGTCACTTAGGCTGGAAGGGACCTTTCAAATAATCAAGTCCAACTTTGAAAAGCCTTGTACCTGAACAGGGACTTGAACCCTAGACCCTCAGATTGGGAGTCTGATGCTCTCCCACCTGAGCTACATATCATAGTCATGAGCCTTCTTTGCACTCATTTGATACAGTGGAAATTTTTATTATTTTGTTATTCATAAGTACACTACTGTGACAGTGATGTTATTTATCACTTTTGTCTTTTCTACCATTTTGTCTCTTCACCATTTACTCATTTATTCATCCAATCATTCTATCATTGGGCATAAGAAGCATATAAAGAACATGGCATTTACATTTTTTTTAACATGTAGCAACATTGCTTTTATTGAGTAAAACGTAATTAGTAACAAATGTATAGCACCTATTTTTTTTAAAAATAAAACCCAGAAATATTACTTTTGAGATTAGTATTCCTTTTCTAGACAGTGAGACTAGACTGAATGACTTGTTGATATTTGGGGACAAAGGGACATCCTATCCTTCTCTTGACTTATTGGGAAAACCTTTCCATACCTGCTAACATTTAAAAATCAAAAAGCAGAAAATTACTTATGTGGTGCAGTGCCCTGTATATCTCCCTGGAATTATTTGGCTCTGTGAATTAAAATCATGTTGGGCTTGTGGTACATACATAAATCAACTACATAGTTGATGGTTATGCCTCACTTCTCTCTTGGTCACACAGTGTAAAATACATTGGCACATGTCCAGCAGCCATTTGATTCATGAGTGTCCAACAGCCAAACCACAATACTGGAAATATGAAAATTCCAGAAAAAAAGGAGTGGACTACCAATAAAAATTACAGCAATGACATATATTATAGGTTTAGACTTACACTTTCCCAGACTTATTTCTTGTCTTGTGTAAAAAATAAATTTTCTCATTTGGTCACAAACTTTAACTTTTACAGGGCTTTATCAAACTCCCTGAATTCAATGTTTTGCAAACACAATCAATAATTTTATTTTCTTATATATTAATATATATTTGGAATGGATATAATAGGTAAAATGAAAAGTGACCAACTATTCCAACAATCAAGATATGAGTAAATGAAAATAAATATCTGGTTTATTATAATCAGGGATTTGAATAAGTTTTCAGCATTTTAAAAGAAAATAATGCCTTTAAAATGGCAACATGTCAAGATTAGAGACATAAAATGTCTATTTGACTATGTATAAATTGGGACATTATTTATATCTAATTATTTTATCACTATATCAATGTAGCATTTTGAGATAAGAAGACAGAATTAATTGCATAAGGTTTTACTGATGCCTGCCTCTGTAAAGGGATAATTTAGATGAATTGCTGATCTAGTGTATTTGGACACAACCAAACTATAAAGCAACCAGCTCACATCCTGAGAAGTCATGTAACAGCATACATAAGGCTAAAGCAGATACCAGATTTATTATCCCAAAGCCTTTTAAAGCTCTCTGTGTTGAGGCTGCCATGTACACACAGCAGAAGATCAGACTATGCATTGTCAGGAATCAACGTGAAATTTCAGTCTTGCTGGGGTCTCCCTGGTTCTTCTCATTCTTCAGATTATTTTTTTCATTAGAACTTTCCCACCTACTCCCTCTCTCCCCAACCCCTCCCCAGAAAATTGGTCTAATCTCACTGAAAATACCATATTGAAGCTTTCTGGCCAGTAAGTAAAATATCATCTGAAGTCAGCTGTTTACTGGTTTTAGCGGTGAGTCTGATTGCTGAGGGAAAATCTGAACATCCTAAAGTGCTGTCACTAATTTGTTTTATACTTGTTTAGCACTGCAAAAGACATGGTTCTACCTCAGAGATTCTCAGAATCCAAGCAGACTAACTAAGCAACTAAATCTAATGCCCTGTTCCAAATTAGAGACTTTATTGGAGTGATTGCTGTGAATATGCCTATTTTAAAGCAGTCAATGACATAGGGTCAATGTTGTAGCTTGACTGCAGTAGGCAGCTAGCCACCACACAGCTGCTCACTCATTCACCAGAGGTTTAAAGTGAGAGAACTTGTGTGGTAAGACAAATACACTTTTTTTTTTTAATAGAAGGGAAAATAGAAAAAGAGAGTGTGGGGGAAAAATAGAAAACCCAAAATCTACAGGAAAAGCAGGAGATGCAAAACAAAACAATTTTTCACCACCAACTCTGTGATGCTCAGAGAGTCCCCACCTACTTGAATGCCCTCAATTTAATTGCTGAGCATGATATCCTGCAGCATGGGATACTCCTTTGGTCAGCTGGGATGAGCTCTCCCAGCTGTGTCCTCTAACAGCTCCTTCTGCACTCCCAGCTCATTCAGTGGTGGGATGGTGTGAGGAGTAGAGAATGCCTTGACACTGTGTAAGCGCTGCTCAGCAATAGCTGAAACATCCCTGTGGTATCAAGACTGTTTCCAGCACAAATTCAAAAAATAGCACTGTGTCAGCTACTATGAGTAAATTTAAATCTATCCCAGACAAAATTGTAATGGCTTCAAAAGTAAAATATTATTTAATTGTTCATATTAGTAAGAATGACTTCACTGGCAGCTGACAGGAAGGGGCCCCATGAAACAAAGAGAACAGGAGGAAAACCTGTACCAAAATCTGACTTTGCTGGAGAAAAAACAGCGAAATTTTCCTAAGCAAGAGCAATTTTAACTTTAAATTTCTAACATGTAAGCCTGCATTGTGCTTCTCTACTACTAAAATGCACTCACTTCAAAGCCTGTCTGCAGGAACTACACATTTGTAATTAAAAGGAAATTGAAGTAATTTACTACTCTCTTGTCTGATGCCCACTAATTTTCTTTCAAAAAGAAGCGCACTTCAGGGATCCAAGTGCACTAACTACTTGGATGGAGTGAGGTCCTGGTAAATAATGTAAGTGGACCTTACATACTAATCTAGTAATTAGATTGATCTCCTTCTTCTTAACAGTGACAAGGAAGTTAATGCTTTCTGAGATTAGAGTTTGTCTGAGTTACCTTTTTAATCAAAAAGAGGATCCAGGTTGCCAGTGCCTTAGCATTTTCAACAGATACTTTTCATTTATTAGTGAAAAAGCCTGGGATTCTTCTGACCGCATGTGAGTCTGTATCTCAGCTGAGCACTAAGCTCCTTGTACAGCAGAGAGCAATAATCATTTTAGCAGGCAGCTCACCATGCACACAGAATAGAAATAAAAATAGTGTCCTAAATTTTTTTCCCTTTTTTTTTATTTCTTATGAGTAAAAAAATATATATGGCTAGCTCGAGTGCAAACATCTACACCGTGGTCATCTACACTAACACTCGTAACCCTGAAGGTAGCTCTGCATGGACATTTAAGGTACCCTGTGGTACCCAAGGCATCTACATAGGGCACATAAATGTGATACAAGGCCTATGTGAGATTCATGTTATTGTCTAGTGATGGATGGAAGATGTAGTGGGAAATACCATTTGTAGAAAAGCCTCAGATGACTACATTTACACAGTCAGCCTGCACCAGTAAGCAGGATGAATTCCTGGTGGACTGCAGGATGACCATGAGCCAGCAATGTGCCAATGGCATCCTGGGGTTTGTTAGAAGGGGCATAGTCATTAGGTCAAGAGAGGAGGTTCTCCGCCCCCTCTAGTCTGCCCTGGGGAGACCACATCTGGAATATTGTGTTCAGTTCTATGGCCCTCAGTTCAAGGACAGGGAACTGCTTGAGAGAGTCCAGTGCAGAGCCACAAAGATGATTAAGGGATTAGAGCATCTCCGTTATGAGGAAAGGCTGAAGAAGTGGGGTCTCTTTAGCTTGGAGAAGACTGCAAGGCAACTTCATTAAAATTTATAAATATGTAAAGTGTGAGTGTCAGGCGGATTGAGCTATGCTCTTCTCAGTGACCTCCAGTGATAGGACTCGGGGTAATGGGTGCAAGCTGAAACATAGAAAAAACTTTTTCACAGCAAGGGTGACAGAACACTTGAACAAGCTGCCCAGAGAGACTGTGGAATCTCCTTCTCAGGATTCATTCAAAACCTGCCTGAATGCCTTCCTGTGTGTTCTGGTCTGAGCATTCCTGTTCCAGCAAGGGGATTGGACTAGATGATCTCTTGAGGTCCCTTCCAATCCCTGACATTCTGTGACTGACTCTCTCTTATTCTGAGCATATTTTTACTCTTCTTTCTTTAGTGTTTCATAGCTCCTGTTACTTGTTAGAACACACAGCTAAAAAACACTGATTCAGTAGTAGGTAGTGTGTAAATAGTACACATTATATGGTACAGCATAGTAAGAGGATTTTTTTTCACTTTGCAAGAATTTAATTTTCTCATTGGAATAAACCATTGAGCCTTGAAGTTTATTCACCGTTTGCATTTGTTCAAAACAATGCAACATTACTATTATCTCTTCATTATGAACATTGTATATAATTTTGTGTGACACTAACACAAACTGTGGGATACATATTTTCCTTTTCCATTGGGAGGTATCAGCTACTTAACGACTGAAACAATTGCAAGTAATCTACATTCCACAGTTCATGCTTATTGTTCAGCCTATTGAATGAATGAATGCATCTCTTAAAACCTGTTAAAAAATTAATCACCTTTAGGATGTACAAGACAATACTAGCTTCACTAATGCATGCATTTCTTTGGCATAGAATTACTGTGTATAATGTTTAAAGACAGCTGTTTCTCCAAAAGCCAGAGATGGTAGGGCAGATGGATGGACAGAGGGATGGCAAATTCCTCGGAGAACTATTTACCATTTTCAAAAGGTAGAAAATAATGATTTTCAGTGTAGCAGAGATTACATTATACAGTCAGTGTAAATGGTTTGACTTGGTAAGCTGATGAAGTTTTTTAATACTCACAGTAACACACTTGCTCTCCTGTTTTACTGGGGGAATAAATTTCACCATGTGCATTTTGTAACATAGGCTGAGTAGTATTAGTGAAGTGATCATCATTCTGCTCTTGGCAGTATTGAGGCCCTACTTTGAGCACCATGCCTATTTTTGGGCCCCTCACTGAAAAAAAAGTCATTGAGGAGCAGATCCAGAGAAGGGCAACCAAGCTCATGAGGAGTCTTATGAGGAGTAGCTGAAGAAGCAGAGATTATTCAGCTTGAGAAAAAGAGGCTGGATGATTAGACTAGGTATTAGGAAAAGATGTTCTGCTGAAAAGGTTGCGAAGCACTATAATAAGCTGCCCAGAGATGTGGTTGAGACACCATCCCTAGAGTTACTTAAGAGATGGATAGACATTGTATTTACATGATGTAGCGATGGTTCTTGGCAGAGTTAGACTGATGATTGGACTAGGTGATCTGAAAGGTCCCTTCCAACCAAGGTGATTCTATGAATCTATGATTCTATCTGAGAAATTCTATTTCAAGGTCACCATCCCTTCCTCTATGATCAAAACTCAGTAATGAAAAGCAATCCACATGACACTGCAAGGCACTGGAAATAACACAAAGTCCATGTTATATCTTTTCATATCACTTCTATTACTGCCCACATGGCAGATCTTTTAGGATTTATCTGTTGCTATTTGTGCCACTATATCAAGTAGAAGAATGAATGGGCCAAGATTTTTGTATTAAGAGTTCTCTCACCAAATACTGGCGTTTTAATATAAAATTGGAGTTTATGAACAAGAAAACAACCAAATGTGATGCTCTGTAGAATTACAAAGCAGTTAGCTGTGACATCAATTTATTGTGTTCTTATGTTCAAAATGAGTACTCCTCCATTCAGTGTCTCCTCTTTAAAGCAGTTCTGTGGGTTTTCCTCTCCTTAAACCATGATTCATGAAGTCACCCTAGCTGCTGCGTAGAGGTAAATAAAGCTGTGTCTAGGGGGTGTAAGCTGCAAAGCACACATAAGAATCCAAACAATAGAGTGTAAAATGCACATAACCTCGTGGCTGGGCTTACACACTGTTACAGCACTCCATGCACTCACAATTTTAAAATGAATGTGGCTTGTTTTAAAAAGCAAGCTCTTTCAGACTAAATATAGAACATACATATTGTAGTGCCAATCCAGACTCAAGAGACTGACATAATTCAGTCCTATTCCAACTTTTCCTCAACATTTACACCTAAGAATACTTAAACAAGGCAGGTTTTTCTTTCCTTAAAGCACAGAGGAAGTGAAATGCAAAGATGAAGAACCCCTATTGTATTTTTCAAAAATGATTCATTCAGTTATGTGATTTCTTTAAAATCTGGGAGAATCAAGAAATATTTATGTGACAGTTTTTGATTCAATGTACCAGTCTTCTAGCCCTTGTTCATTTCAGGTGTATTCATGGTAGGATTTTCACAACAGGACTTCAAAGTAAGGATCCAGCATTATGTTTTAAAATAAATACTGAGAATTTTCTTGCATTTAGATGATTTTAAGGGCTAAAAATAATGGAAAAGGGGGACAACACTCCCCCTTTTTTTGAAAGAGTTATCAGCATGAAGATAGGAAAATAATCTGACCTTGGGAGAAAGAAGGGGCATTCGTATTTTTCATAGAAGAGCAAGAACCAAGTATATTTGAAGAAACCTTAAGGAAGGATAAAAATTATTTAAATTTTAAAGCAGTTTCATACTGATTATGAATGTGAGAAGGAACTCAGGATCCTTCAGCACTGGTGTTTGATAGTGTCACACTGTACAACTAAAAGATCCCACATAATCTTTAAGACACACAGCAGTTAATGTAGCTTAGAGTGGAGGACACACAGAAAAAGAAACACTAAGAGAGAAAAGGAGAACAACAGATGGCAAAGCCAAAGCAGAGCCAGCAGCATAAACTGCAAGGGAAACAAACAAATCCCAAAGGCTGTGAGTAATAAATTTGCACAGTGGGGAACACACTGTTCTGGAGAAACTTCAGTCAGAAAACAAACTATGCATCAATCCAAAGCTTTCTGTTTAGTGCTAGTTGTCCTAGTTGATTTTCAGCAAGCTTTAGAAATTTTTTGTCTGCTACCAGTCTGTTTTGAGATTTGCAAGCAATTTAGTATGATGGAGGCAATATGTTGATTCCGAGTCAGCTGAGAATAGCTCTGCTTGACAGCAAGTGTCTGCCTACTGCTAAGCTGTGAGTAAATGACCTGGTGCCAGGTAAGGTCATATACAATCAGTCATTTCTGAAAAGGAGTTATAAGGTTTGATTCTAACTTTATGATCAGGTGATGCTGATGTGAAATCTGTTTTACAATAGTGTGAGAAAATAATCAGAGCAGGATTTTTGCCATACTGTCATATTTTTTTTCATCTTGGTAAGGCCATGCCTACCTTTCATGCAGCTTATACTTCAGTTCTAACAAAAACAATATAATGATGTAAAACTGCAGGTGAAGGGGACACTCACATTAATGAAGTTTAGGCTGTGATTACGTTGCTGCTGAATGAGATGATTACATCTCACCCTGTGTTCATGAAAGGATTAGGGGGGATGTCCCAGAAGATAAAACATTGTTAAATTAAGCGCAGCTAGACAAAGCCTAAGACTATTAAAAAGTTCTGCATTAGTCTGACTCGACAGACCAGAATAATATAAACAAAGACTAAAACATACAGAGAGGAGCAAAAGATAGACTAAATGGGCAGGCCACTAAGTGGGCAGGCCACAGACCATAGGCATTAGAAACAAAAAATAATATCAGAACTAATTTTGGCTGCACAAATTAGAGTGAAATTCAGGTGTTTACTTTCAGGAAAAGAATTTATGGAAGAGTGACTTTGATGTCTTCCAGTGGGGGCAGCACAGAATTGATAAACTGTCCCGCACATCTGCACATGGGTGGCAGGTGGTGCATAGGATGTGAAAGAGACCAGATCCTTTTGGATCATCTTCTGCAGATCAAGAAAATTTCCCTACAGGATCCCAGCTTGTACTAGATGAGAATGCCAAAACAATTGATTTGACCCCAATGTCTCGTTCATGGAGAGTTCTACCCCTACTTCCAGTCTTTGTAATCAATCAGCTTTTCTTCAGCTGATTTAGACAACTTCACATATAGGCATTTACAGACAGACACTTAGATATTTTAACATGGAGCTGAAGCCCAGTTTCTAGGAGGTATTTAATCAAAGGGAGTGAGAGTAGGGATATAGTTCAGTTACCTGTCATAGCCACCTTCTGCCCTTGAGACATTACAAAGTACTTGGATAATTAATGAGATGCTGATATATGACAAAGTAAAGATCTGCACCATTCTTCATTGACTGCTGGAGACCGTGTGAATTCCTTGGGACATCTCATTGGACACCCGATACCTATTTAGGCAATTAAACTGACTGTAAGGGTCCATACCTGTATCTCAACTTATCTCACAGTAAATGCCCTAGTAAATGAATACTGAACCAATAACTTGACACTGTGAAATCCATTCTTCTGGAGCAATGTCTAAATTAGGTCACAGGTGAGATCTGAATGCCTATGTCTCTCTACTGGCTCTAGAGGAAATCTGGATGATTAGTAGTAAACATAGAAAAAAAGATTGGTTGAATTGCAAGTTTTTAGTCCAGGCTACAAAGGCAACATTCTGCAGCTTAAGGAAGAATATGGTGTGTAGGGTCCCACTATTGTGCTGTTAACATCAATAAGGTTTTTTGGCAACTACTCTAATGGTTATTAGATTGAAGTCTTATATAAATCAATATGAGAAGTTTCACCAAAATGGCAGATAGTAAGACTGTTTTATAAGTGTAAACATATGCATATTGTGAAGATAATAACAAAGTTATTAACGTTATATACTTTTAAAATCTTTGGAAAACAGGATTGAGTAGGAGCACAATGAGGTGAGATCCTATTTTTAGTGATCTCTGACATTAGCTGACAGTTTTAAAAGCTCACTGAGTAGAAAGGCCTCTTATACATGCAAATAGAGACTGTATTACCATTATCTATAGAGAAGAAAACACATGAGTGCAGTGGGAAACTGCGTACCATTTAATTTACCTTCAATTTTTGAAAAAGTGAACTATTTTTAGTGTTCAAGAGGATTTGCAAAAATCTACACAGCTAATCACAAGAAGAGCAGAAACAACCACCATAGCTTTGCAGAAAGACTGTCCATGGTGAATAGGAAACTGGCACATTCTCAGTGATTCCAGAGGTAGAGAATCGAGGCACAGTAAATGCCATTTAGGTAACTTCATAGTCAATGCTTTTATCGGGCAGCATTTTGGCCTGATGGAACAACTCCACAATATAGAATATCTTATCTCAAGTACACAAATCAACAGTAAAGAATATCCCCAAATCATGAATATTTTCAAAGTCACTCACTGCATGATCTGAAGTCTAAAACAGTTCAAATGAAAATTTTCTTTGGGTTATGGAAGTGTGCTAAGTAAATTATCACTCTTTTGATTTGCTATTTGTACATAGAAATCTGTATCTTTCATAATTATCCTGTCAACCGACATTCAGCAGTGAAAAAATCTGCTATTTTATATTAAAAAACAGGGACAATGGTACAGTTCAAGAATAAGAATTTTAAGGTGTTATATGATTCAGGTGTTATAACAGTCTATAAAAATTTCACTAGGGATTCAAAAAGATCTCGAGGAAAGTAAAATAATGGAGTTTTGACTTATTTACATTTACAGCCCTTGCTAGTGGACTTAGAATAATGCCATTTTAATCTTATATTTTTTAGTTTTGTGAATGGTCAGTTAGAATTAATTTGTGCCATTTAAAAATATGATGAAGAAAAAACCCACCTTTGGAGAGGGTCCAAAGAAGGGCCACGAAGATGATCAAGGGGTTGGAGCAACTGCCCTATGAGGACAGGCTGAAGGAGTTGGGGTTGTTCAGCCTGGAGAAGAGAAGGCTCAGAGGGGACCTCATAGTAACTTATCAGTACCTGAGGGGGGTCCTNCGATGATCTTTAAGGTCCCTTCCAACCCAAACTATTCTATGATTCTATGATTCTATGATTCTATGAATCAGCTATTGGATTTCAAAGGATGCAAAACACTGAACAGAACAGAAGATTTAGTTTTGCACTTACCCAGACTCTGTAGTTGTGATGTTTTATCAGTCTACAAATTCTGATTTTGCAACTGGTGAGACTGAATTTGCAATTTCTTCTTCTTAAGTCTTTTGCCAGGAATGAAGAGCTATTGGACTTAGAATCTTAGTATCTTAGAACTATCTATTATGAGCAAGGTGACACAACTATAGTGTATGTATGATTTTCAACATTACTACTGTTTTCCATTCTAAACTACATTTTAAAAAGCGAAAGCCAAAATACTTCACCATGCTCAAATTCAACATCATAGAAATATCTTTTATCTTACCAAGAAAAAGAATTGTAAAGAACAACAGAAACTTCTACCTACATATGGCATAAGCATAATCTCAAATTCATCCTCCACAGATTTAGGTACCTAAAAGAAATACATGAATCAAGAGTGTAGTGACTTTATGCTTCCTCTGCTGCTAAATCAAAGCAATAAAAATCTATCCATATATATACAAGCCTACAGTAAGACATTTCTCTTTACCACAATATAGCTGTATAAGATTGCATTCCTAATGTTGGCCCTTTGTTACATACTTAAATTTTGTTGGCTTGAAATCAGTGCTCAAGACAGAGATTCTGAAGCAGATAATTTGTTGTGTGAGCTTGATTTTGACTTCTATTTCCATTAGTTGGGTATGACGCCCTTAAGATAATATAGAATTTTCACCTATCTCCTGGTAGTGCAGTGCATCAGGGAATCAAAATTTATTGTGCCTATAATGCAAGGTCTGCTTATACCTTGCTAGCATTAGCAGTGTGAGATCTCCCTTTCAACACCCTGCAGGTGTGATATTAGCTTGCACCACAAAAGTCTGTAGTTCACCCTATACACGCCTGCTTATGTGAATAAATGTCTAGCCAAAAAAAAAAAAGAAATTAATCACTGAAGTACTGGATCGATGCTAAACAAGAATTGGGTGCAAATGAGATTAAAGCCCCTCTGAAGGAACCCAGTGAATGGAATTGGTTGAGACTCTTTTTCTCTTTGTCCTTATGTGCTCATGAGGAATTCCAGCAATATAAGACCTGGCATCAGATTACAGTGACCCAAGACAGATGACCAGAGGCTTAGTATCTGCTCTTATTTCACTTGTTTGTCACTTGTTTTTCTTCTACAATGGCAACAATGAGAAAGAGTTCAAGCAAAACTGTCTGAAACACTCAAGAAATTCATGTGTGTGTCTCCCTTGTCAAGGTGACCAGTAAGAGTTACTCTGTAAGGAAGTCTATCATCCATGTTCCTTAAGTGTTGAGAGAAGCAAGGCAGTGTTGCTGTCTGTCCCTTTGGCTCAGCTGTACTAGCTCACTGGAATGTTAACTGGGACGTGTATCCATTAATTGTATGTATGTGTATGGGTGGGAATGTATAAAGATCTTTTGCTGACATAGCATATGCATCATTTGCTTCACTTACTACATTGAACCGTCACCATGTTTTTTGATGCTCTGTCCCTTCCATGATGTAATGAAACATAATGTTAACCTAGAAGTAACTGATTTTTTCATGTAATATTTACCATTACGCTCAGTGGCCCAGGAATCTCTAATGAACAGTGTAGTGGAGACAAGATCTTATAGATTTGATAAATAAAAAACAGTCCATGCCTAAGACTATTTAATTTTCCATGCTAAATTAAAAACACTCTTTTTACCGACTTCTTTTAGGAAATCAGTAAGCAAGGGCTTTTCCACTATAAAAACTCAAATGCATAGAGTACCTGATTTTTATGACTTAAATAGATACCTTAAGATATCTCTAGACTGTGTTCATCCTAGACTGACATATTCAAATACTGTTTTAATTACAGAAGTGGCTTTGAGTGTGCCGCATAATCGATGCCTGGACATAAAGAGTTGGATTTGTATACCCAAGATCATTTCTTCCAGCTATCCTTAGCTCATGCCATCTTAAATATTCTAAAAGCAAAAGGGATTACTCATGGAAACTGATGGCATTTCTTTCCTAAGAAAGAAAGATGAAAGTAGGAAGAATAAGAGGATGTTTAATTTAAATCCTATATCTTTCATATGGAGGCATTGTAGAGATTAGGAAGAACTTACTTGTGTTAAAATTAAAATAATTTGAGAGGAAATTTTAGGAAAAAATAGTACAAAGTAGAGTATCTGGGATATTTTCTCTTCCTTCAAGGGAGAGGTGATTTGACCAGTTGAAGAGTAATGAGGCAACCTGGCTTCCCAGACTCTTTGCACATGGTGGATGGCTATGAACTTCAGTATTGTTTTTTGCATAATGAAGTTACAAGTCCTCCTTTTCCATCTGATGTGTATAGATTAAAAAACAGAATACAAAGGCTGAATTTTGCAACAATTATATAAGAATATCTACGAGTCTAGATTTCTGCAAATACTCTTTATCTTCAGCAAGAATTTAAGTGAAAAAGTAATTTACTTAACCCATATTAATAAGTGACGGGAGACAAATGCAAAAGGCTTTTAAATTTTTCTTGAGGTTGGCAACCACAGTAAAAAAATGAATCTTGTGGGAATTTTGCCTTCCAGTGGCAGAAGTCAAAGCACAGCCTATATGCTCAGCTTCCTTGAAAACTGCATTTGTAATGATAAAAGATACCTAGATTTATTCTGCCACCTTGGATTTGACTTGTAAAAGCAGGAAATTCAATTATCATTTTAGTGCCTCAGTTTCCTATTCTGTGTAAAACAAGTTCTCTTTATAATGAGATCATACCACATACATCAATACAGTTATTTTTCTCAAAAAAACCTCTTATGTTTGAATAGTTACCAATGTATTTGACCTGCACAGGTAATGAAGGTAAGAAATCCTTCATGGTGATTTGCAGAATTATATGAAGAAGAGCACATTTATTTGAATTTGTTAGATTATAGCTCACCTTCCTTTTCCCCTAGATTCAAATTAATCTTGATAGCAATAATTAATTTTCAGCTTCAAGGTTTAATAATATATTAAGCTCAAATTCTCACCGGCTAATTAGATTTCATATTTTAGAGACCTGCACAGTCAGTTCCAAGATGTGTTGTTTCTGTTTCCTAAAGCACTGATACTCTGAGCCTGTCCTTTTCTTCTTGCTTGATGGTAGGCTAATTATTGCTTTAAAAGTGTACTGTATGTTCATTCAAAGGGAAGATTCATTTGGATAAAATAAGACTTCTCTTTTTCCCAGAGGTTTTATAAACTTTTTATTCTGCATCAAGAATGAAATGAGTCTCTGGCTTGAGAGAGGCTAGGGAAATCTTCACCTATAGCTATTACCAATGTTACTGAAGCATGGCCAAATAATACTGTACTATTATGCTTAAATAGATTAGTAAGAAACACAGCATATGTGATGTGAAGTCCAAATATATTTTTCCACTTGAGACATATCCCCCATGGGCCTGATTCTGAGCAAGGTCAGACTCGCATTTGCATTCTTATTGCTGAGTTCAAGAAGTTTAAGACATGACAACTCGTATCTAATCACAATCCAGACCCACTGTACCCCCAGCATGGTCTTTCCATGGTGGCATCAAGGTGTCCTTGGCTAGCTGGGATGAGCAGAGTGGTAACTCAAAAGCAAATATAGCTCCATGTTTTGAATTAGGAAAGAAGCCTTCATAGTATTATTGGGCAATTTGGGAGCAGCTTCAGTGGGAGCAATGCACAGCAAAGACAAACACTGCAGCCAAATCCTCCAGTGCTTGCAAATTCCTCACAGAAAGAACTGAAATGCAGCAAAGCTGAGAAGTGGCTTTACTGCAGCTCAGAGTTTTAGTGGGGAGGATTCTGTTACCCTCCTCTTCAGCAGAGGCACTATCCAGAGAAGGTAGAGCCCTTGTAAGTGGTATTTCTAGGGAGGAATACAAATTGCAGAGGGATGTCAGGTAATACCACTGTGCATGAGTTGGGTAAATACTAATTTATATCTGATGCATTGTTATAAGTATTTGCTTCAACAGTAAACAAGCTTAGGAAATAATATCTTCTTTCATCGTTAAAGTCCATAAAGAAAACAGAAACACCTTGACCAGTAATTTGACATTGGCTTGTGATTGCCATCTTCTTGCCATCATTTTCCAACTGAAATAGCTACTTTGCCAATATGTGAGGCAATGCTTATCTTTCATTACATTAAATTCCATGCTGGCTTAATTTTTTCCTTTAAAAACTGTAATTGGAGACTAAGGGCTCACAGAGATAAATGTTTTTCTTAACACTTTTTACATCATTATTTATTTCCTATATATCTGGCCCAGGTTGCAAAGTCTTAGAATCATAGAATCATAGAATAGTTTGGGTTGGAAAGGACCTTAAAGATCATCGAGTTCCAGCCCCCCTGCCAAAGGCAGGGACACCTCCCACTAGATCAGGCCGCTCAGTGCCTTGTCCAGCCTAGTCTTGAACACCTCCAGAGAGGGGGCATCCACAACCTCTCTGGGCAACCTGGTCCAGTGCTTCACCACCCTCACTGTAAAGAATTTCTTTCTTATGTCAAGTCTAAATCTACCCCCCTCCAATTCACATCCATTGTTTCTAGTCCTCCCATCCAATATCATATTAAAAATTCCTTCCCCTGCCTCTCTGTAGGACCCCCTCAGGTACTGGTACTGCTTTGAGTTTGGTCATAAATCAGCAGTAGTCCTGCAAAGGTGATTGCTGCTGCATCCAGTTCTTTGGTCCTAAAGAATTTTGTTTAGCTATGGTAAACTGTGTTAAAATGTTTTTTTAACTGTGTTAAAATGTTTGTCATACTTCCAGTACAGTACTATATACTGCACTCTAAGGACTACTTAGGCTTTATGAAAGTTGTCTTTTGTGCATATTATTGGAATAAGATTATATTGACATCATCTTCAATATTGGCTTTAACTTATTCCACAGGATATCACATGAAGAAAAAAGATACAGAGATAAAACCCCCCCATTTTTCAATCGTTCAATAACTCTTCTTTCATAAATAGATTCATTCCTCCTTGACACTAGGTAATACTCTCTGTGATTACTTTGATCTGTTAGGGAGCTATTCTTAACCTTCTCTCTGGGAACTGTGGTCTGCTTCTGAGCCTAAATTCATACAGGAATATTTAAACAAGTTTGGTTTTATGCCAGCATTGTCCTTTAGCTAAAAAATATTATTTTGTTGGTTGTTTTTTCCTCTACTTTGGCATTTATCTCCTTCATTTGTTGACAGCAAGCAATAATATCACTCTTGACTTCTGTTTTGCTAGAAAAAGTAAGCGAGATTGCTCTGGAGCCTGCCAGCATCACAATGTCCAGTACCATGCAGATGCCTGGACTTCTATCAAACCAACCACCTCTGGGGTTGGAACACACATGTCCATGATAATTATTCTGCTTCTTCCCGATCTGACTAAAATGACTGCAGTGCTACTGGAAACCACATAGACTGTCATTCAGAAGTGCCAACCACGTTATTACAGCACTCTAGCATTGTGCAACACAGAGACCAACTTTAATTTTATCTGAAAATAAGGTTCCACTTGTCATCTTTGTAGAACAACTCATTCTTGTTCCACTGTGAATGTATCTGTGTTACACAAATACAATGAGAATCTTTATATGTGGTTTGCGTATCATGTATGATTATATATTTGATTTAATGTTCATATGCAATATTGATTTAGCACTGTAAGTACATCTAATGTTAAAAATACTTTTCTCATGGGAAAGTAAGAAATATAAAATAAAATTGGAGAATATTATCAGTTTTCAGCTCGATTCAATATCCTTAGCAAGAAATATGTCTTCCAGCAGCACTGATTTTTGTTATTCATATCACATCAGTATTTCATTCAAAATTTATGTTTTTTTATGCCTCAGTTGGTAGAAAAGGTTTAGACTGATTTGTCTATGATTTCAAAATGACAAGAAAATTACTCCAGCTTCACTACATTTAGAAACATATATCTTTTCTTGTCAGGTATTGTAATATAACTTATCTAATTCATTGTGGGGACGTAACTGCCTGTGTCTAACATTGTGTAAAGAACCAACCCCCCCACCCTCATTTTCCATGGCTCAAACCAGTGATTTTCTCCAAGATGCAAAAAAAGCCCCAAAACTTAGCAATGAAAAGATAAAAAGTAACAAAGACTTAAAGATAGTAAAATGACACTTTTTCAGCAGCAAGTACTGGAGACAATCTTGATTGCAGTGATTAAAACATGTGATGTGAAAGAAGTGACCTCTTCCACTAATCTCCAGAGGAAGGTGAGTCTCAGTAGTGAAATGAATTAATTCAAAAACATTTGAATTTGAAAAAGAGTTCACTGTGCACTATGGCATTCAAACATAAATGTATTTCAAACTACCGAAACAGTACATCGTCACCACCATAAGAGTCTACACCATAAGCAAGACATGAAAAATGTCAAGATGTGTAGCTGAGTTACTAAGCAAAAATGCACCACAGCAGTTAGAGCACATTCCACCCTCTGTTTTATAAGGATAGGTGAGTATTGAGCTACTACATGAAAGCATGCTTCCAGAGCTTTGTTTTGTCCACAGACTTATTGATCCACGACAGCACAAGGTCTTTATTGCACTGCTGCTGCCAGAACTGCATCTCCGATGTATGTTCTCTTCAGATGTGCAGAGCAGTCATTCAACCCATCTGCTCAACATTAAAGCCTTTTTAGGGTTCTCAAGCAGGACAGTCCAGAAATGGAGTAATTCAGAGCTCTACTTGAAAGTATAAATTTGAACTCTTTGGATTAATATTTTTTGATACTTTTGCGCAGCCATTAGTATAATTTGGACTGAATTTGAAGAGGTGATGCCAGGTTGCCTACCCTCAAGATGTTCATTAAAGGACACCCTCAGTACTCACCAAGTTTGTGCACTGAGGCACAACCAAGCAGAGGAAGTGCCAGGATGTCAGCTGGTTTTGTCCCTTCTACTCCAGGGCTCTGGCACCTTGCCATCAACAGCATTGCTGTGACTGAATTCACCTAGGTAGGCTGCTTTCTCTGTTGACATAAACAAGCACGATGTGACACAAAAATTAAATAGACATAGGAACCACTTATGTCCTCGAACATCACAGAATGGGCATATAGAGTTTTCTATTACCAGTGGTCTGTAACTCAAAAAATGTGAAAAGCAAACCCATAGTTGAGTCATTCAATAGCAACCTAAAATTTATTGCCATCACACATATGAATAGCTCTGAAATGCTGCTAGAGAGAAAAAATTTGAAAGAACAAATTAAAAAACATGTATAACATCCAAATCCTCCTTACTCTTTAACTTCTATTGTTCATTGTGAAGTAGTAATTCAGTAATAAAGAGCAATAGTTCAGACCAGATAAGCAAGTGGTTATCTGATATGCTACTACCTAAGCATGACTATCAGTGGCTGTGAACAGAGATATTTTGCATGAGCAGGAGGCCACATAGACTATTAAAAAACATTGAATTCTGTTCTGGTGATAAAAATGTGTCCCTTTAAAATTTGGACTTCTTCCTGCTTGTCTATTGATTTCCTTCTGGTTAAATTAGTGTTTAAACACTATATTGGTGTTCTAGAATTTTCCAGCTTTTATCCCAAGAACATTAAACTTAAATATCAAGGGAAGAAGTGCTTGAGCATGTGGCACTACTAATTGGTAATGTTGTGTTTTGTTCTTGTATTTTCCTTATCTAAAGTACTTGCAAAAGTAATAAGTGTGCAGTCATCCAGTTAAATTCAATAATATAATTTCTCTTTGAACAACAATTTAAAGAGAACATCCTGTTAATAGCCTTCATCAATAGTATTTTGTGTGTGTCATAAAGTTTACTTGGCTAGTGACACTATATATTTTTGGCATATAGGAGCATCTTTGAGACTATATTATCATTACACTACATCTATGCTTCTTACTTTCATTTTATTCTGCCATAAGACAAAATTGACAATGCATTAATTTAAGTATCCAATTTAAACCAGCTGAAAATGAATGTACTCAAACTAGTAAAAGCAAAGACAACAACAGGCTAAAAGCTTATGGAAATTGAAATGTTATCAATCAATCTGAACCATTTGGGATGGTGCCGTAGCTCTTTCTAAATATGCTGAAGCAGCAGGTGGTTTATATAATTAGTACTAAAGTGGATATTTCCTGCTTTGTCCATCACTAAAAAGATATGCAGATATTTAAGGACTCAGTAAGGAAGTGAATGTTTGTAATTAATACTATATATGATTCCAGTAGAACTGAAACACTGTAAGAAAAATAAAGATGGAAGAAAATTAAAAATGTCAAGTCTTTATCCTAGTTGTGTACCTATTTGTCTTGGGAAAAAATAGCTAATTAACATTCTGAGAATTTAAATATATTTTTATTAAAAACAATAAAACATTTCGTTTTAGAAAATTTAAATTTAAAAATAATCTCCTAAAATTATGTGCAATTGGAAAAAAATGAATGGAGAAATATGTTTTGGCATCATTGGGTTTTATGACTTTGTCATAAGTCATTTATGAATTATGTTGCACAGATTTACTGCTAGTGATTACTTTTCACAAGCATAGCAGAATCACAACAGGAGATGTCAATAAAATGCAATCATTAGACTTTCTTTATGATCATGGCCTTAAGAAATAATGATTTGAATTTGCAAAAAGTGAATGGCTCTTAGCAGCTTTATTTCAGTAACTTCAGAAATATCTAAAAACTTAACTGCTAACAGAAAGAAAATAAATCAAGTATTCAGACTCTAGGAAGTATGTCTTTGCTATTTGCTCTAGGAGAGTGAAATGAGATATTCAGTTGGGTTTTTTTAATGCTTCCTATTACAGAATTTCAATATAGTGACTATATTGTGAAGTACTCCAAAGGATGAACATGCTTCAGGTCTGTAATTTCTTTAGAAGAAGAGTGTAAGAGGACTTAGCCCCTCTCAGGTGTGTCCTTCCTTTACCAATTTGAAAGAAGCACATGACTGGTAAAGCAGGTGTACTCCAGCTACAGAATAAAGTGTATCAGCCTGGTTGATTTTCACAGAATCATAGAATAGTTTGGGTTGGAAGGGACTTTAAACACCTCCAGAGAGGGGGCATCCACAACCTCTCAGGGCAAGCTGTTCCAGTGTTTCACTACCCTCATCGTAAGAATTTCTTTCCTATGTCTATCCTGAATCTACCCTCTTCCAATTTACATCCATTATTTCTAGTCCTTCCATCTCATATCTTATTAAAATGTCCTACCCCTGCCTTTCTATAGGCCCCCTTCAGGTATTGATAAGCTACCATTTAATTTGCCTTCAACAATCACTCTTTTAATTCTTCTTTTGTAATTGTGACTTGCCAATTCAGCAGACAAGGTTATAAAGGGATGCTTGCAAAGGAAGAAAGTATAATAGAGCACAACTGCCTTCTTATCTTGTACAAAGCGACCATCCACTTGTAGTAGGAGCCTAAGAGGAAGGAATCTCTGCCTTTTTGTTGGGAAGCATGTGTTGAATGCATAACTTGGAAAGATTTCATTCTGAGAATAATAATAAAGTTATTTATCAGGCTGTGGAATTCTTTAAGAAGAGGCAGCAGGAGAATATTCCATAGAAATAGTAACACAAATAAAAGCAGGGTACAGAGTGGACACTGAGACTGGGAAAGAGCTGCGATCACCTAGAGACTTGGTAAATATTGATGAATTCAGGAATTTTGATAAGCACTCCAGGGTGCCTCAAGTGACAAGTCTTACAGAAAAATCAGGAAGACTTCAGAAAGTGACAAAGATGTGAGCAGGGAGGTGGGAGGCCAAAGCATATGAAAAATATCCAGAGCTTTGCATTGGCACAAGAAAAGTAAGCAGATGTGGAGAACAGTATAAAACCAAGGGCAGGAAAACAGCCACAAGCCTGCTGCCTGGTTTATTTATGCCAGAGTCCTGAAAACCCAGGGTTTCAAAGGCTGCTGCTAATGAGACAGGAGCTGTGTCTATGCAGCTGTCACCATGGCAGGCAAGGGAGTGGGGCATAAGCAGCAAGAGCAGTACGATGATGTTCCAGTATTACTATTTTAATTTACAATTTTAGCCGACCTACCTCTCATGATTAGACTGAAAAATTACACATCTAATAAGAAGTTCAGAGTCCCCTATGGCACTTTCATCCTCAAAACTTGGTGAAAAACTGAAATTTGCTTATGTTACCTTATGCAGCATTAAAAAAAGCAAAAAACAAAACTAACGAAGCAGTCAGTCACATTGTTTTACAAAAGTAACCAAAGATTAATAACCGAGGTTTTCTATTTCTGTGTTCAGATTGTTTGATGGGTTTACATAAAAGATTTAAGGAAGATTTATAAAAACAGGCTCAAGATTATTTCAAAGGAATATCCAAAAATCAAATTATGGTTCTAGAAATACTGAAAGATCATTTCCAAGCATTATCGTTATGATGAAATTCCATCACTAGTAAATATTTCATAATATGCTATATTTAAAAGCAGTGGAAAATAATAAGCAATTCTTTAAAAAAAGGGAGAGATCTTGATAATGGTATTTATTTTATTTTGAGGGTTCTAGAAGTGTATCCTAAGACTCTGTTACTGAAGTAAGGGGTTAATAGTAAGTTGCATTCAAATCACTTTTCCAAAATAGGATGTCATATTTAGGTCACAGTCATCACACACAAGGCTAGTCACTGAGACATACACTGCACACATGCCCTGTATCTGCTAGGTACATCGAGGGTAAGTTCTTCAAAATTGAGACACTGATTTCTTTCACAGATTGCCCAGAAGTGTGTAATTGCTATAAATTTTGCTGTGCTTTATCTGATAAACTTCTTGTCCTATGATTCAGAGAGACTGGAACTGTAAAACTCTCTATACTGTTTTCAAAGGGCTATTCAGTCTGGGCTCTGATACCAAACTGAGGACTTGACTTCTTTAAATTTAGAAATGCATGGAAACACTGATATTTATAAGTACAGGATATGCTCCATCTGTGCAATTGAAGATGATTAAATACTTGCATTTTTGACATGAAATGGATTCACGTGTCTCTAAAATGAAGCTGTGAGCCTGAAGAAGATATTAACCTGATACAAGGCCTGAATTAAAATCTACAAGCGACAAAAATTTTATTTTTTTTAACATAACCAGTATGGCATATGGCAAGGATGCCCTCATTTAAATGTGTGCTCCAATAAATCTTATATTTAGAAAGGGAGCTAATGAAAAAAAGCTTGAAACTCTTTAGATTTTCACTGAAGTCCAGGTCCTTCAAGAGACTGGGGAATAAGTCTGTTGTTGTAAGATTTTATTTTCTTTTATCAGCTTCTTACTAGTCTCATAAATGTTCTGTGTATGTTAGTTTTCTTGAGTCCACAGACAAAAATGTTTGAAAAAAATTTCTAGTTCCTAGGAGGTGGCTAATGAAATATTTTTCATGCAATCTATGGAACTTGGAGACACAGGTGATCGCAGAGACAACAGAAGAAAGAAAGAGTGAACACATATAGGCCTGAATATAAATATCCAATACAATAGCAACTACTAAGAAGACAGAAGGAAAGGGATTAAATTTTACTCAGGCTTTAAGACCTTTCTTAACTTCTAAGAGAATGAATAGTCTACTGCCCAGGCAAAGCCCATATCTGTCAGTTGGGAGGTCCTAATGCCTCTGCCAAATATTGGAGGTAATTGAATTTTGGACATCTCCAGTTTGTGGCCCATGTGATTTAGTAAGAAATTAAGAAAGCCTTTTACTGTGAAACACTAGTACTACAAGATTTTATCACTTTGGAATGAGTGAATACTAAAAAGAATTTTAGCTCTCTCTTTAATTATCCTCATATTATTTGATGTGACCATGCAACTTTGTTGGTACTCTGAGGATTACGTGATTAGAGAGATTAATGAAAAGGAAAATCTTCTTGATGAATACTTGATGGCTCTTAATTCAACTTGTTAATTAGGTTAGTATTATTTGATTTGAGGGTACAATCTATTCTATTGCAGCTTTAGTTTCATGTGTTGCTGAAATGCACTTCACATGCCAGAAGACATTCTATTATTGAAACTATGTAGTGATAGAATCACTTTCACTGCCTTTAAGGTAGAGTGAACATGAAGAAATTAAAAGTTATTGTAATTTTTTCTTTATGTATATATTTTTAGCTCTAATATTTGAGGGACAGAGTACCTAAAAATCAGCAGCTGTAATCCTCTGAACTCCCTTTCTAAAATTAGAAACCAAGTGAGAAGTTCAGTCCACTACCAAATCAGCACATATTCTTATCTTCATAACTCCATCTTATCTGCATCCAATCAAAGATCACACTAGTAACAATGTTGCTGAAATACAGTTTAATGCAACATATATACATATATATATGTGTGTTTCAAGAAAGTCTTTTTGATTTATATTAACATATGAATTGAAGCATATTTTTTCTCTGATCTGGTCAATCTTCCTTCTCTCCTAGAAACAAATATTTGGAATTAGCAATCTCATTACAAATGCACCTTACAGCTCAAAAAAGATTATTATGGCTTTATATAATGGGTAATTTCATTATTTAATCCCCTCCCTGATATAACAAGACAGACAAAGCATAATGAGGATTTTTTCTCTCCATGAGGACAGTAGGGCATTGGCACATAAAGCCCAGAGAAGTTGTACAGCCTCCATCCTTAGATATTTTCAGACACAGGCTGGTCTGATTGCCTGGGTAACCCTGCAGTCAGCAGGAAACTGGATTTCAGACCCCCTTCGTATGCCTTCCGAAGAAATACTGTTATCGTAAAAGTTTCTGTTCTGTCAAGCTCTGGATAAGCTACTCTGTTTCATTCTCTCACATGTCCATGGCCCTTGAATTTAATTTGGTTTCATTATAGAACTAAAGAGAAGACAATTTGTGCTTTATACCTAAAAAAAGGAGGGGTGTTTCCAGAAATGTTAACTGGAATTGCTTCACAGGCCTGGAATTTATATCATTCTTTGCCCTACCAAAACTGAAGAATGCAGTTAGTATCCTGTCAGTGTAAAATTTAGTAAAATCAGAATTTATGTGTGTATTTTGAAGCAAAATACTACCCGAATATTTTAATATTTTCAAAAAAATTTTTTTGTTGTTTATGCCTGTGATTAATGATTTTTACTTTAGTACTGAAGGTGATGGGTTTCTGGTAACAGACACTCAAAATCTTTCACTGGATAACAGTTATGTAGAAGTGACTGTTATCAAGCAAAATTAGTAAAGTTACAGTGCAATCTCAATCCATGGTAACATTTACACAGTATGTTACTACTGGGTCAGAGCAAGAGAAGCAGAATCAAAATCCATCCAGCACTCCAAACAAATGTCTTTCCAGTGGACACAGCTGTACCAGAGGAAGCATTCACTTCCAGTTCTTCATTACTGCCAGGAGAACAGCAAGTGACTTTTATTGCTTCAGGCAAAAATCATCCAGGCTTCCCTAAACAGTGTATAATGGTGGCTCCAGCTTGTCCAACTGTTTTTGCCTGAAGCATATGACCAGGTACACATATGAACTAAGCTTCTGACAGATCAGTTGCGGCAATAATTTGAAGCAGGGCTTTGGGAGTAAGCAGCTAGCATAGTAACTTACTGTCATTGCTTAGTCCTGAAGAAACCATCATTTGCCTTACTTAGGTTCTAAGTTAATATGTTACCTATTTATTTAGCTATAATATGAAAATATGGGCTATTTTTTCCTTCCCTCTCCCCCTCACCCGCCTTTAATTTTAACCCAGTTATTGTAGCAGGATTTCCTTGTTCTTTCATAATTTATTTTATTACTTCAGTGCTATAGGGAAAAGCTATTGGATTCATTTGGATTTGAAACTTCTTCAGGAATTGTTCTACACTGTAAAAAATGAAAAAAGAAAAACTTCTCAAGAGTACCAGAAAATCCTCTTTCATCTGCCTGGCTCACCTCACTTAACTCCTAAACCTCAATTGTGTTACTATCAAGAAAAGTATTTTTTCAAGTTGTAAATTGACTTCTGATGTTATCGCTTGGATAAATTCCCATGCTGATATCACTGTATGAAAATCAATTCATCTTTGTCATCTCAAATTCCTTTGTAATTTACTTTGTAAGATTAGATAATGCTTCAAAAATGTCTAATCCCAAGATTGTTTTAATGATTCCTTGCTTATCTATTTGTAACATGGGTAAATTTTGTCAAATGCTTTACTATCTCTCCAATGAATAAAAACTTAGGACTTTTTTTTTCCATTTTGAAAGAGCATGTGAAGGCAAATATCAAAGATCTTTTACAGAAGTACTCAAAAAAGCCTCAGAGAAAGAATTCAGAAGATGTCTTGAATTTTGTATGTTAGTCTGTTGTTCTGTGAAATACTCAGTATCAGTTTGTTTGTACTTGAAGTAACTCTAGTAATTCTTCAATCCAAACTGTCACGAAAGGATTTGAGATAATGAGGAATGCTGTAAGAGACCCAAAAGTCTGGGTCAGTACAGAGAAATTCCAAGCTGAGAGAATGGTAAATGAACTTCTAAGCACAGTGCTTAGATCTGTCTGTAACTGCTGAGCGTACTTGGACCTGTGACACACACTCTATTTTAAGTGCAGATGAAATAGCCATAGTCTTAGGAGCTGGAAGAGTAATCTTTGCTGAACAGGACAGGAGTGGTAATTATCATTACTAATAGTAAAATCTGCACACACAATCAGATCCACAGACAAAAATATTATACAGATTGAGACGACCAAGCATGCTCATCAGATTTATTTTTAGCTATTTCATTAAAAATTATGACTACTTACAAATTCCTGCTGTACTACAACTTTAAGCAAGAGGAAGAAAGAAAGAATTAAAAGATGAAAGAAGAAAATGTCTATTTCAGTATAATTATTATTTTGTTTGAAATTAATTTGTGAAGAAATTACCTTCCAATTGGAGAGGAGAAACATAATCAAAATGCAAAAGTTTATTTGAACAAGAAAGAAATTTTTTTTCTTGTTACCATTAAAATAAGAAAAATATATATTTGAGTTATATTGAAGATTTTTTTTTTAGTATTTTGATTGATCAGGGAATTGGAAAGTAAGGAACCGCACAACTGCAATGTGGATTCTCTGTGGGTTTAACTCAACTCCTGGAGTTTCTTCTGCTTTACATAGTAAAGTAAAGTACAGGACAAGGCACAGAAGAAAGCTACACTTTGTGCTTCCTTTTCCCCACTATTGGAACAGAGTTCATTATGAGATTAAAATGTCACAATAATATGTCCAGGAATGGTGATACAGAGAAAAGTAAACTTGAATCAGAGACATAATTATGACCTAAAATTGCAAAATAAGCAAGTATCTGTAAGGTAATACTTACTAGCGGAGATAGTTGCTAGATGAAGTAAAATATATATCTTTGATTCAGAAGAAGATAAAACAGCAATGTGAGGAACCAAAGAGCAGTGGAACAACAGGATTTGAGCACTGACAAAGGAAAATTATTTTAGTGACAGTTACTGGATGAAGTTGTGCGCTGCAGTAACAGAAACAAAAGGTTATAAAGTAAGTGGCTGCAGTAGTCAAGGTAACAAAACTTGACATGCCCAGCAATTTCTCTGTCATACTGAAGCATTGTATTTACCTATCAAAGAGAAAAAATAAACAAAAATAAGAGGGGAAAAAAACAGGAAAAAGAAAAAGTGTGTGTCTGAGGAAGAAAATCATAACCCAGTCACTCATGGGAACCTTCAGCCTGTATGTGTCTGTTTATTTACTGATAAAAGCTTCAGAGCTTCTACAAACTTGGTCAGTCTTATAAAAAGCTTTTTACTCAGTGGCTGCTAAACTATTTCTAAAAGCCTGAATGCTATGAGAATTAATGATTCTTGAAAGACCTGGTTTGGATCTCATTTGATAGACAGAAAATCTATTCTGACTAAGAGCTTGCATCCAGATAATCTTCTGTCAGAGCTATTAGAGGATTGCCTTAAATTCTCTCCTAGAAATATTCCTGTGTTATTCCTCAGTGTTCTTGAGAAAGCTAATGAGGATCAACAGCATAACTTTCATGATTGGTGGTGAATACTCTTCATACCTTTTCTTGAAAATATATTAAACAATCTTACTTTTTACAGAAGTAAATTAATCTCAGTGAGACATTTAATGTGCTTTTCATAACAGCAAACCTATAGTGGATGTTCCTCTAATTGGTAGCATCTGATAATTAGTACAAAGGTTTTCAATATTCCCCAAAGAATGAACTTTAAATTAAGGCTGTGGCTATTGTAGCAACATATATGAAACTGAGGGACTGGGTGAGCCCACAATATGCTTGATCTACTGGGGACTAGTAGAGTATTAGTACTTGTAATTGTCCAGAGTAATTGACTGTCTAAAGATTGTCCCCAAGGGTTTATGGTCTAGCCTGCTTGAATAATTTTCTACAGTCATTCCAGAACAGTTTTAGTCAAAAACAGAAAAAGAGAAATGTGAAAACTAAAAACATATGTTATTGACGTAAGCACTAAACATTGTTTCTGCAGTATTAACCCATAAAAGAATTGCACAGGCTGGTGTGAAGGAAAACACCAGCTGGTTTTTTTTTTTTTCTGGAGTCACACCTACATTAGAAAATTAATTTTTCATGAAATGTTTTCTTTTTTCTTGAAAATGCACTAATAGTACCTATTGATATTTTGTTTGCTTTCTAGAGAGGAGCCAATATCCTGCTACCCCAGCTTGAAAAAATTTTCTATGTCTTTACCAAGTTGTTTCACAGAAGTTGTGTTTCTTTCTCCACTCACAACATGTTGATCCAACACTCAGTGCAATCCTCAGCTCCTGTAAGCACTGACCATATTTGTGCCAAAAGAGGATTACTGAACCTTTGAGTTGTTGAACATTTCTGTACTACAGAAGAAACTTGTGCTTTCGTGCCACATGTTTGCTGCTGAATGCAAAGGGATAGGTACACAACTGAACAGACTATTCAAGAAAATTAAATCCTTGAGGACCAGAGACAGTAGCTATACTTGTGGTACTGCAGACTCTAATCTTGTACAGAATTTGAAGCCCATGGTGATTCCCTCATGTGTCATTCCACATTTCCTTCTCTGCATCTTCCAAAGAGGCACTTTCAAACACAGTTCCCTGGTCAGTCCTGGTCAAGGTAGGCATTAGTAACTCTAGGAGCTCATGATCCATTTTCCAGTTTGGTTAAGTACATTACTTCACTACAAACATTTTTTGGATCCACAACCCAGGTTATTGAGGCCACTGACTGAATGTTGCTGAAATGCAGAGTGAGGATAGGGTAAAGAGTATACATTTCAATGTGGACAGAAATTTAACAGTAATGTAATGTAATGTAATAGTTTTGAGGTGTGCACCAGGGACCAAATCCTCTACTGCCAGGACAGGGTAACACTTCCTAAGAAGGTCATAAGAGAACAAATTATTTTGGAGATAACTTTTCTTCAGAAAGCTTTTAAGTGAATATTTAGCAGATATACTTTG
>VZTY01005622.1:0-10055 GCA_013400935.1 Turnix velox
GATTTGTGGTGTGGAGCAGAGAGCAGTAGATGTTGCTGCCACTGTTTCCTGGTTGTTGTTTGTGACATGGCATCAGGTTGTTCAATTTCTCTGGCAGGCTTATTTCCCAGAAAGTTCACATGGGTGACAAAGTACTTTGCAATAGGTAACACAACTGCAGCTGGCAGAGAGATGGTTGTTAGGGGTTTTTTTAACAGAGCATCAGATCTATTGGATTTTAGTTCCTTGGACATGCCCTTCAGTGAAGATCAATGCGGACAGCTGGAGAAGCAAAAGGTGGGATTGAAATTGAACCTGCTGCCATTTTCCCTACAATTTTTGTCTGCAAATCTTCCCTGGAAAGTAGCTTGTGCTGTGACAAAGATCAAGCATCACAAATCACCTTTGTGTTTGCACTAGATGATCTTTTGAGGTCCCTTCCAATCCTTGACATTCTGTGATTCTGGGTGTAAATATTGATTGCATCCTTCATATGCATGGCTTAATGGCTGGGGGTGTGTTCAAAGGATGTCAAGTAGACATCAAAGGATGTGTGAGGATGTGTGCTGTGGAATGCAGAAGAGAGGACTCTCTAGATTCCATGTATGTCATTACTTTGGTCCAAATCCCTGGCTGTGTAGCCCCTGTAGATCCACTCAGTCAGATACCTCAGCAGTGCACAGCCTAAATGTGTGGTGTTTTGATTAGGAACCATGGAGCAACCTGGGCTGGTGGGAGATGGGAGCTGAGGAGCCACTGTTTTACTCCTGACTTCGCCCCTGATTTTCTTTGCTTGTGCTTTGTATCCAGAGTTTCAGATTATGAACTTCTGGGTGTTGATCATGGTAAAATTACCATGGACTGAGTATTGCAGAATGAGGAGGGTGATTATGGGATTTGGGGGAAAGGGAATGATTATTCCTAGTCCTGCCATCCTGGACCCTATTCAGAAGTCCTACCTCAGCCCTTCTGGAGCTCCTTTCAGATATTGATAACAGAGATAAGGTAAGATAGATAAGATAGATTGATAAGTCCAAACACGGGGATAGATTATGGGGAAAGGCTGAAGGAGCTGGGTCTTTTTAGCTTGGAGGAGATTGAGGGGTGACCTCATCAATGTCCATAAATATGGAAAGGGTGAGTGTCAAGAGGAGGGAGCCAGGCTCTTCTCAGTGACCTCCAATGATAGGACAAGGGGCAATGGGTGCAAGCTGGAACACAGGAGGTTCCACAGAAATATGAAAAAAAGCTGTGTCAGGGTGAAGGTGAGAGAACAGTGACACAGGCTGCTCAGAGAGGGTGTGGGGTCTCCTTCTCTGGATTCAAACCCCACCTGGACACCAGGTGTTCCTGCTCCAGCAAGGGGATTGGACTCAATGATCTCTTGAGGTCCCTTCCAATCCCTGACACTCTGGGATTCTGTGATCTAGTGAATATTTTCAGTGAGGAGCTGAAGGGATGAAAGCACCACCATGGTGGTGTGTGAGGCAGAGGTGAGGAGAAAAGCAGCAAATTTTGATCCAAATTGCAGGGTGCTTTCTCCCCTGCTGTAATTTGCATGAAGTCCTTAAAACAACAGAAAACTGAAGGCTAGATTGCAAATTTGGGTGAAAATAGACTCCCTTAAATAAGGATATCTGCTACTGTCCATTAGTGCAAGTAATTTAATTCCTGGCACACCACTTCAGACCTCCCACCCTTCCTGCTGCAGTTCTGACACGAGCTGCAAAGATTCAGCAGTTGAGGACAAAACATTTCTTGAGTTAATCTGGCTTTGCTGCTGCTGCTGACCTTAGTGCAGCAGCCTGGAGCCACACACTGTGACAGTGTCCATCAGAGCCACTGCAAGTCTTTTTCTGTTGCATTAATGGCACTTGATGAAGTAACTGCAGAGTCAAGGAAAACACAGGGTGAAATTAGAACTGACTTCAAATGACTTGGATTGAGATGAGATTTGTGAATGAGTTATGATAGTGTTTGAGTAGGGCCAAGGAGATGTTGCAAGAACTTTTTTCCCCTCTGCTGTGAGGAGGGGCTGAAGGAGTTGAGGATGTGCAGCCCCAAGAAAGCTCCAGAGAGACCTTGGAGCCTATTTTAGTCACTAAAGGGGCTCCAGGAAAGTTGGAAGAGAGACTCTGAAACAGGGAAAGGAGACATATGATGAGAGGGAATGATTTTCAACAGACAGCAGGGAGATTCAGATGAAATATTGGGAAGAAATTCTTAGGTGTGAGGGGCTGAGCCCATGGCCCAGGTTGCTCAGAGAAGCTGTGGCTGCTCCATCCATGGAGGGGTTCAAGGCCAGGCTGGATGGGGTTTGGAGCCAACTGGGCTGGTGGGATGTGTCCCTGCCTGTCCCTTTGTCAGGGTGAGAGAACAGGCTGTCCAGAAAGGGTGTGGAGTCTCCTTCTCTGGAGACACTCAGACCCCACCTGGACACCTTCCTGTGTGACCTGGTCTAGGTGTTCCTGCTCCAGGAGGGGGATTGGACTAGGTGATCTCTTGGTGTTCCTTCCAATCCTTGATATTTTGTGATTCTGTGAATCTCTCAGGCTTCACCCTTCACTGCCTTTGAGAGGATAAAGTTCTTTCCTGATTCACTACTTCTCATTTTCCTTCAACTGAGATAAAATTTTCAGGGTGTTTTTAATTGCTGAGTGTGCCCTGTAATGCAGGGGTTTGCAGCCTTAATGATTTACCTTCTGACAAAACCCACGGGAGACACGTTGCTGTGCTCATGGAGTTTCATCTGTCAAAAATCTGTGTCTCTGTCTCCTTTAAACCATTTGGGAGAGTTGTTGTCTCCATAAAATACTTCTTTTTCTCTGAGTGGCTCAGCATGAAATGGAACTTGCTGAGTTGTGTATGTCTGTGGTGCAGATGCTTTGAATTGAGGAAGGGGCTCATTTGCTTTATTCTTTCTATTCCCAATTCAGCATACAAGAGAATAGAGACTTTGGGCAAATTGATGTGCAGGGGGAACCATCTCAGCAAGCCAGGCTGAAGAAAGAACATTTTATGTGCTTAGAACAAAGCGTGGAAGGGTAGGGAACAGATAATCCCTTCTCCTTTGATTTTGTGGGCTCAGCCCCACAGATGAGACTTGCTCTTTTCTCCCTTGCTCTCCATTGCCCTGTTGCCTTCATGGAGGAGCCCACACGTGCTCACGCATCTCAAGTATTATACCATGTGGATTATATTAATGGTGACTTATTTTGTCTGTCTCTCACTTCCTGGGTTTTAACTTAATTTTCTGCTGTACTGGAACCTCATGTGGATAAAAGGCTGGGGTAGGATTTTTTAATAAGGTCCAGGATGGCAGGACTAGGAGTAATGGATGTGGATAGGAAGAGGGGAGAGTTAGGCTGGACATAAGGAAGAAGTTCTTTACTCTGAGGGTGGTGAGACACTGGAAGAGGTTGCCCAGAGAGGCTGTGGATGGCCCCTCAATCCCTGGAAGTGTTTAAGGCCAGGCTGGATGAGGCACTGAGCAACCTGGTGTAGTGGGAGGTGTCCCTGCCCATGGTAGGGGGGTTGGAACTAGATGATCCTTAAGGTCCCTTAGAACCCAAACCATTCTGTGATTCTATAATGCCCATCTTCAGAAATAGCATTTGTCTCCTTGATTGCCCATCATGAAGCTTTTGGGCAAACTTGAATTTCAGTTTAAAGGTTTGTGATCTTTTACATCAGATTTTTTTTTTAAATACAAATCAATGTTGATTGGCACTAAATAGTTGTATCCCTCCCCATGGTGTTCAGAGGTGTGTGACTCCACTTCTGTCAATGAGGTGGCTTAATTTGGGTTCTCTTCTCTGCTTCTTCTCTAGAGGAACTGAAGGCTCCACTGGAAGAATATGTCAATAAACGCTACCCGGGACTCGTCAAGGTCGTGCGCAACCAGAAGAGGGAAGGTCTTATCCGAGCTCGTATTGAAGGCTGGAAAGCTGCCACTGGCCAGGTCACTGGATTTTTTGATGCCCATGTGGAGTTCACTGCTGGCTGGTAGGTGCTCAGCCAGCTCTGAGTTACTCTGTGTGTGTGTGATGTGTTAGATAAGGGGCAATCTATCATTTTGCAAGTTCCTTATGAGGAGCAACTGAAGGAGCTGGGTATATTTAGTTGAAGAAGAAAAAGCTGAGGGGTGACCTCATTAATGTTTATAAATATGGAAAGGGTGAGTGTCAGGAGGATGGAGCCAGGCTCTTCTTCTCAGTGACCTCCAATGATAGGACATGGAGCAATGGGTGCAAGCAGAAACACAGGAGGTTCCACAGAAAGTGGAGAGAAAAAATTTTATCAGGGTAAGGGTGACAAAACAGTGGCACAGGCTGTCCAGAGAGGGTGTGGGGTCTCCTTCTCTGGAGACATTCAAACCCCACGTGGACACCTTCCTGTGTGACCTGATCTGGGTGTTCCTGCTCCAGCAAGGGGATTGGACTCAATGATCTCTCCAGATCCCTTCCAATCCTTGATATTCTGTGGTTCTGTGAAGTCAACTGTTGTATTAATCCTGTTTTCCTTCTTTACCAAATGGCCACTGATGAGATGTGGTTCAAGGAAAATCTGCCCTTGCCCTTCTTTTCTGTCTTAATTTTCTATTCCCTCATTTTAGTTGTGCACCCATCTCCTACCTCCCTCTCCAGTTGTATTTTTCAAGTTGATTTCCCACTCCCTTAGTCCTAAGTAATTTCTGTAAGTTTAAAAAGGGCCCAGACAGTAAGGGATGGAAAGAACCAGTGTTTCCTGATTCTCTGCCCTTTGAAACTGGATCTCCCTGGGGAAGCCTTAGATGTTTTAGATTGATTTGTTTCCTCTGTTGCTGGAATAAGTTCAGAGATGCAGAAAGTGTTTCATAAGGTTATTTTCAGAAACATTTGAATGTTTCTGAACATTTGAGTAGTGGTGTTTCAAGCTCAAGAGCTGAAGTGTAAATCGTGAGAGGAGCCTGAGAGTGATTTCATTACTTTTTTTCCTCTCTATGTGTTGAAAGCAAATGGTCTGTGTTTAGAAAGATGGAGGTAGAAGACAGAAACTTGCATCTAATTTGAGAAGAGCAGCATCACAATAAAAATGTCTTAGCAATTTCAAACAAGGCACAATTAATAAATTCTTTGTAACAACTGTGCAGCTGGAAGGTGTATTTAGGTGCTGTTTCTTCTGTTGATATTTGCATTCCCCACTTAACTTTCCCCACTTTGGGTTGTTAAGTTCTCACATATACAGAGGAAACTCCACTGAGCTTTGCAGACATCTCATCTAGGGACAGAGTGAGCATTCTGCAATGTGGGTTTGACTCACTGCAGTGTTAGATGTACACACTGCTGACACTGGAGGCACTGAGAGTGTGAATTCCTCCTTGTGTTGGGAGACTGAGCCCAATCAGTAGTCCTTGGGCTGCAGAGGTGAGGCTGTGCACACTCTACTCCGTGCACATCACATGCCAGAGCTGAATTTTGTAGCTCTGGAGTCCATATTTGGTTCCTCAAACTATGTTCCACGTTTAAAAATACTCTTAAGATGGCCCTACTTTCAAGAATTTACCCTCTTCTGCCTAGGGATGCATTCTTTTTTGGATTTCAGACAATTCTGGACTAGTTAAAGCATGATTTAAACAAAACACATCCTTCATGGCCTTGCTTTATGCAAGTGAAGCTTTTGAGCCTGAGGATCATGTTTTTGTGCAGGATGGCCACCCATGCATAGTGGCACAGGAATCTCTGCTTGGTTACCCTGCAGATGCACATCAGGGTGTTCCACAGGATGAAGCAGCCAGGCAAACACAAGTAGATAAGAGCAGCTGGGTTGCAGCAAAGCAAAGCCTGTCTGACCTCTTGTTGTTCCAGTAGTCATAGCTGAAAGCCTGCAACAGCATATTAGGGTTGGGTTAGCACATCCAGTATCCCTTCAGAGCACACCACTGACATGCACTCATTTGCAAATGCAAACCAGACAGGGCTTCTGTGGATTCATCCACCCTGGCTGCAATTCTCAGGACCTGTTGTCCATCGAGGCTTTGTGAGCTTCAAGCTTTCATATCATCCTTGGGCAAGGTGCTCTGCATAGAATCATGGAATGGTTTGGTTTGGAGGGGACCTTAAAGATCATCTAGTTCCACCCCCCCTGCCACGGGCAGGGACACCTCCCACTACACCAGGTTGCTCAATGCCTCATCCAGCCTGGCCTTAAACACCTCCAGGGACTGAGGGAGCACCCACAACCTCTCTACCCCTTGTGAAAAGAGGTAACTTCTTACTGTCTGCCTTGGCTCGATTTCTTCTGATGGTCTTGTAGTAGAGTGTCTTGGGAAGCTGATCTGGGTGTTCCTAATCCTGCAGGGAGTTGGACTAGATGATCTCTAGAGATCCCTTCCAATCCCTGACATTCTGTGGTTCTGTGTGTGTGAGTAAAGATGTCTGGAAAGCTCAGGTGAAAAATATGGAAAAGTGGGGAAGTCCCTTTTGTTTATTGAATGGTGACAAAAAAGCTTGTTTTCTTGCCCCCTTTTGATTGCACAAGCTGTACAAGATCTGCAGATTATGGAAGAAATTAAGGTCTTTTCCTGCCCTTTTCTTGTTTTGCTCCTCAGGGCTGAGCCAGTGCTTTCACGAATTCAGGAGAACCGGAGAAGGGTCATTCTTCCTTCCATAGACAACATCAAACAGGACAACTTCGAGGTGCAGCGTTATGAGAACTCTGCCCATGGGTACAGCTGGGAGCTGTGGTGCATGTACATCAGCCCCCCCAAGGACTGGTGGGATGCTGGAGACCCCTCCCTGCCCATCAGGTAGGTGGCAGAGCCCAAATCCTCTCCACCAACAAGACACAAGGAGGCAGAACACAGAAAGACAAAGGGAGGAAGGCAGATTTGAGATGGAGCGTTGCCACACAAGCTGACACAGAGAGGCTCTGACACAGAGAGGCTGTGACCCAAACCTGAGGGGGGTCTTGCTGAGGGGATTTAGAAGGGGATATTATTTGGTAACAGTATGCAAAAACCCCTGAGGAAGTATAGGAGCTGTGTAGATTTGTCCAGTCTTACATTTAACTGCATGAGACAAAGTCACTTTACCTTAATTACAGCATTAAGTTTTTGCAAATGATAAGGAATGAGGTGATTATTTCTGTGTAATGAACTGAGTATGAATTCATGAAACACAGCTCTGTGTTTTCTTGAGTAAAACGTGTGTTCTCTCCTGGGGCAAACACTGGAAATGTCTGTCTGAGGTTGGTCTAATGTGGCAGTTACAGGATGAGGAGCTCTGAAGTGTTGCCCCAGACTCAGAGTTTGGGATAAACCTGCTAAAACAAAAGCAGAGCTGGAGGGAGGGAGTAGCTGGGTGAGACTGGGGCTGCTTTCTTGGTGTTTTCCCCTTCATCCCCCAAATAATTTGAGGTGATGCTCTGATCTGGAGTAAATGGGATCTAAATGGGATGGGGCTAAAATGTGAATGGGATATTGAGCATTATATTTCTACATTCTCCAGTTCTGGAGCCCTCAGTATAAGAAGGACATTGAGCTGTTGGAGTGGGTCCAGAGGAGGCCATGAGGATGATGAGAGGGCTGGAGCTCCTCTCTTCTGAGGACAGGCTGAAGGAGTTGGGGTTGTTCAGCCTGAAGAAGAGAAGGCTCGGGGGGAACCTCAGAGTAGCTTCTCAATACCAAAGGGGGCTACAGAAAGGCTGGGGTAGGACTTTTGAATAGGGTCCAGGATGGCAGGACTAGGAGTAATGGATGTAAATCAGAAGAGGGGAGATTTCCATTAGCCTGGAGATAAGAAAGAAGTTCTTTCCTATGAGGGTGGTGAAACACTGGAACAGGTTGCCCAGAGAGGTTGTGGATGCCCCCTCAATCCTTGGAGGTGTTTAAGCCCAGGCTGGATGAGGCATTGAGAAACCTGGTATGGTGGGAGGTGTCCCTGCCCATGGCAGGGGGATTGGAACTCGATGATCTTTAAGGTCCCTTCCAACCCAAACCATTCTATGATTCTTTTTAAGCAGGTTGCAAAATGTTGTTGCTTGGGATAAGTGAGAGATTTGACAGTCTCCTCTGGGCTCCTGAAGCCTTTGTGCACCAATTACACCCCTTCTGGGGGTTAACCCTAACCTGACATTGGGGCAGGTGTTGCCCTGGGAGCTTCATGGCCATCCCAAGACTCTGCCTACTCAGCTCTTGAGCACTTTTGAGTTGAACCACTGATGGAGTAGGGCTTAGAGAAGGTTTACAGTGATGCTTGGCTGGCTGCTGTAGGGATGTATGTCATGGGCATCTACTTTGGCTTTGTTTGAGGCATCTGTAACGTAACCACTGCTGCCATGGGGTGTGGAATATGCTCTTGGGGGTTAAAGGGAGCCTCCAAAGCCTTCTCTGGAAAAATGCCTCTGTAACAAACCCAGCAGCCTCCCAGGGATGTTAAATAATTAAACAAGTTGCTAAAATAACATTGTTAACATGCACTGGGGGAAGGATTATGAGAAAGATAAATGGGTAGTGTCCACAACAAAAAGCTAATGAAAAATACTGTCTCATTGCATCGTGTTGTGTAGCCACAGACAGACCACAAATAAATGACTGTGGGGGTGGTTTTTTGTCATATAATGTTATGAAAACTATACACTTTTTGGCAACATTTGCATGAAAGGGATACCAGAGCAGTACTCCATGTAATTATACACAGCATTAGAGGAAATTCTGAAATGATGGCACATTCAGGTTTTAGAGACATCTTGGGGTAGAAGATTGGGAGCAAAGAAAGGCAGCTTATTCCTTTGGTTTTTGGCTTTGCTTTCTTGGTGTGTGGGGATTAGGGTTCCCCAGGAGAGGTTCCCCTGCCCATGTGGGGTGCTCCAGCATGTTTGTGAGCCCCCATGTGTCAGCTCCTACCAGATCCTCAGCGGTGGAGACCGACAGCTGTGTGAATGCCTTTGGAGGCAATTTTCTCTCATGGATAATTCACAAGATATAATTATCCAGGCAAAGAGAGCTGATGGCACAAAACCCAGCTAAAATATGGCCCAGTTTCAAACTGGCTCCAGGCTGCTGCTTTATTATTTCCCTACAAGAAGTAGTCTCAATGCCTAGTAGGAATGCCAGTGTAATACCTGTATTCTCCAATACATCATCTTCTGTTTTTTCTTTTTTTTTTCCCATTAACATTTAAAATCCTGATACACAGGGATACCCTTGATCTTAGTGCTTGGTTGTGGTTTCACATGTGGATTTTCCCTGCCAGGCTTAAAGATTTCCTCTGGCTACCACTGCCCAGGAGACCAAACTGTGATTACAGTGTAATGTATCATCTCTAGGGCTCCTGGGATACAGATTTAGGATGTACTGACCATCTGTAGTTGATCATCACTGGATCCCTAAGCATACAGGAAGTCCAAAGATGATCTTGAGGCTGTAGCTCCTCTGTTATAAGGGGGAGCTGAGAGAGTTGAGGGGTTTCAGTCTGGAAAAGGACATGGGAAACCATAGAGCCCCTTCAAATTCCAAAAAGGGCTCCAGGAAAGCTGGTGAGGGACTTTGGATCAGGGAGGGGAGCAATAGGATGTGTTTTATGCTGGATGAGGGGAGATTTAAATGAGGTCTCAGAAGAAATTCTCTGCTGTGAGGGAGGGTGAGCCCCTGCCCAGGGAAGCTGTGACTGCCCCAGCCCTGGAGGGGTTTAAGACCTGTTTGGATGAGGCTTGGAGTAATCTGGGTTGGTGGGAGGTGTCTCTGCTTAAGTGAACTAAATGATCTTATAATGACACTTCCAACCCATACCATTCTGTGATTCTGTAAATGAGTCCTGGCAGAAGAGGAAGACAGTAAGTGATGTTTGAAAGGGTTGCCATATAGATCCTGAACTTCATCAGCACAAATCTCTTGCAGAGATGTTTTGATTTCCCAGTTGCAATGGTGTTAATGCCTGTGTATAAATGAATACATGTTTTCATTACACATCCAGGCACACTTTGCTCTAGGAGCTGCAGCCAGTTCTTCCTTATTAATGCTGTACATCATTCAGCATTTACTCAGAGTCATGGATAGGGATGAAAACTGATCTTTCACATAGAACCATAGAATGGTT
>VZTY01005626.1:0-18889 GCA_013400935.1 Turnix velox
ACCCAAACCATTCTATGAAAAAATACTGCACACGCAGAACAATTAGTTGTATCTTGATGTGGTTTTCTTTGTTTTTTAATAGTGGATTCTACAGTACCATCATATTAATTCCTTTTGCCAAAACTCAGATTTTTTGACAAAGATTGCTTTAAAGAAGACAAATTAATAAAGGAATAGTTATAGCTTTCATCCTTCTTTCTTCCTGGATCAAAACTATCTGCCTGATATCTTTAGAATATGAGTGTCCAGAGATCCATGGTAGTTTATCTTTTTGACCTCAAGTGCATAAGATTTCTCAAATACATATTAAACTCTCTTAGTAAAGAAATCTCATGTTAAGATAATGCAAAAATAAACTGTTTAGACAGAGCAGATAAATTATATGCCAAAGTATCTGTAGAACTTAAACTCCCTAAGGTTTTTCAAACATCTCAAAAATACAGCATAACAAAATTCATGAGGACATGACACTTTATCAACACTTACTTAAAATTCCTTGCCCAGCTCAGCTATGCCCTTGCTACCGGTGAATAATGTGAAGATTACTAACCTCCAACAGTAAAACCTTTGTATAAAAATGTGTTATGAGCTGTCATCAGACAGTTAATAATATAAAGTCATTAGGTGAAGGCCAAGCATAAGGACTCTGAGGTGACAGCAATAAAGGTAAATGACTTTTTTTTGGGGGCCAAGTACCAGGTAAGAGCTTCAAAAAACCTAGTGTTTCAATAATATTCCTGGGAGATATCTGACAGCTTCAGCAAAATCCAAGATCTGAAAATCTAAGAGGAGTCTGATGAAACCTTCAATTCACTTTTGAGCAGGCAGTGAATGTGCAGATGTTGTCCCAAAAAATTTACCCTTCTGCTACCCCACTCTTTACAGGTCTAACCACTCAGCTCCTGTAGGCTTTGTACTCTTTCATATCTTTAGGTGATTTCCCTTGCTAGTTTACTCTCTACAGATTTTGTTTGTCATTTTGTCCTTTTGTTCAATTTTTAATGCATATCCTCTCCTCTCATCCATGAGTTTCTTTTTTTTTCTCTACCTTGATCTTACTGCTCAAGACACAGCAAGATTAGTTGTATTTTGGGGTGTTTCTTGGGGCATCCTGGATTTTAAATTGTTGTCTTCAAATGCTGTCTCCCTTGGTAACTTAATTTCTATCTTTTTTCTTTGCTTTTCTCCCTGCTATCATGCTGGAGATAAGAAAGAAGTTCTTTCCTGTGAGGGTGGTGAGACACTGGAAGAGGTTGCCCAGAGAGGTTGTGGATGCCTCCTCAATCCCTGGAGGTGTTTAAGGCCAGGTGTTTAAGACTTGGCTATCTGCAACATTTGTTGACAGGAGAGGGTTTTGACACATTACCATTTAGAGTTCATCATCCAGGAGGCACACTCCGGTGTGGTAAGGGGCAGACAGAGGAAACAAGATGACACCAAGCTGACATGCTAAAAGGAAAGAATGCCATCCACAGGGACCTTGTCAGGCTTCACCAGGTTGCTCAGTGCTTCATCCAGCCTGGCCTTAAACATCTCCAGGGAGGGGGCATCCACAATCATTTTGGGAAACCTGTTTCAGTGTCTAACCACCCTCACCTGAAAGAATTTCTTTNTGAAAGAATTTCTTTCTTATCTCCAGCCTAGATCTCCCCACTTCCAATTTGCATCCATTACTTCTAGTCCTGCCATCCTGTACCCTATTAAGTAGTCGTACCCCAGCCTTTCTGAAGGCCCCCTTCAGGTATTCATAAACTACTATGTGGTCCACCTGATCCCTTTCTTCTCCAGGCTGAGCAACCCCAGCTCCTTCAGCCTGTCTTCATAAGGCAGTTGCTCCAGCTCTCTCATCATCTTGGTGGCCCTCCTCTGGACCTGCTCCAACAGCTCAATGTCCTTCTTATGTTGAGGGCTCCAGACTGGACACAGTAACTCCAGTTGGGGTTTCACCAGAGTTAAGCAGAGGGACAAAATCACCTCCCTTGACCTTCTCTTGGTGCAGCCAAGATGTTTCTGGGAATATGCAATTTCCAGACCAAACTGGGCAAATGCCAAGTCAACTTTAACCCCTCCCTCTACTCTTTTCATGTTTTCCTTCTGCCTACTCTCTTTCTGTTACTCAGCTATTCCTGGTGTCAAACTCCAAGGAATTATGTGCAGCAACTTCATTTTCAGGCACTCTCAGAATATGAAAATCAGCTGTTGATGCTAAAATAAATCCTATACTGGTTTTTTTTGAGTGATTCTTGTGACTCAGAGAATTCCAAAACAGAAATTAGGCTGATGATCTCGTGATCATCACTGAATTCAACATAACTATGCTAAATAGGTTTCACAAGAAGTACCAAATTTAATTTCCTCCTTCACTTTGTTTAAAGCTACAATTTTAATATGACTGGAGGAACTTGTTCAATATATTCCTTCCCAGCAAGTACTTGTATGGACATTTATTAAAGAAGTTTTGAAACATATCAAAAGAATCTTAGATCAAGATGAAGTGTGTCATCTCTTCTGCTCTCCACATATATTTAAAGGAATATGCAATCCCATCTCCATTTTCTCCCCTCTTTGATAAATAAAGTCCTTATTGCTATAGATCAAAGAACAAACCTCTGACTATTTCACAAAACTTCCACTGTTTGGGTTCACTGTTGTGGAAGGTGACACTTCCTGCAGGAAACAGAAATTCTAAAAAAAAATCTATGGATTTTCAAAGGTTAATATGCTGTTTACAACATAAACAGGCTTTAGAAGATGTTTGTGTTTCATTCTAGATAAATAATAATTTAAAAAAATCTTCTCATTTCATCCTTTTCCTCCCCAACTATGTGGAATAGAATGAATGAAAAATTATTGCAATAGGGTTTGACAAGCAAGCTATAGATTTCAATTGAAAATTCAAGCCCTGCCAGAGGTGTTCATGGGTAATTAAACATTAAAATACTGAAATTCCAGAAGGATTAAATCTGCTTCAGCTTTTATTGAAGCTATTCATGTTTTAATTTTTGCCCCAAAATTCATGCACTTGAGAGACATCTGTTTCATCCCAGACACCAAACTTCCCCTGCAGCCAAATGCTGCTGAAACACTGGACTTTTCATACACTGCACAGCACCAAATGAAATGATTTATGAATATCTGACAATGATCTGATGCTTCCAATTTGTCAATCAAATGTGCAAGCTGTGATAAAAACCAGACATATTTTGGAAAGAGGAAAAACATCTGGAGAAGCTCAGTCTTCCTTAGTTACTTCACATGCACATCCATGCTCCCAAAAAGCTCTAAGCCAGATAGAAAGACTCCTTCTTGACAGCCTTTATGTTTAACTGAAGAGCTTCTACATGATCTTGGAGGTTTAATACTGGAATTCCTTTACAAAGTAAATCCATTGAATCATAGAATGGTTTGGGTTGGAAGGAACCTTAAAAATCATCTAGTTCCAATCCCCCTGCCATGGGCAGAGACACCTCCCACAAGACCATCTCCTCCAGCCTGGCCTTAAACACTTCCAGAGAGGTGAGGACACTGTCTCCCTCCTGCTTCTCCTTCTCCATCAGCAAATCCATACACTCTTTTTTTCTTCCATACCTTGAAAATTATTTTCCTTCTCCATCCTAACTTCAGAAAGAACAAGTAAAACAGTAAAACTGTTCTTTTGCCTTTCCCCTGTTTCTCCAGCTCTCCTCCTGTTCTCCCTGTGGTGCCTTTCCAGTGGAGTAGCAATTTGGCACATTGCTTAAGCTGGATTCTTTTGATTACTGAAGTCTTTCTTTCTCCTAATGAGAGAAAATATTCATTACCATGAGTCCTGCCTTACCCATTTCAGACTGTGGTTAACATTTGCTCAGTATCCCCCTGCAGCTACTAACAGTAATAACCCATATTTTTAGAGGATCCCAATGTCTTGGTATCAAGGCAGCTGGTCTCTTTCCAAAATACTCTTATTTACAAAGTCACTTTCCCCCAGCATGTTACTTATAAAGCTGCAAAATACTAAGGAAGGATAACAGTCCATTTAATATCCCTTCCATCCACAAATTAAGAGAAGGAAAAGAAAATCCACATAGAAGACAATGTTTCTGAACACCTGTCCTGAAGCAACTATATCATAACATAGAAAATAAGTTCCTCTTAAGCAACATATTGAAGAGGAAAGGACTGAGTAGCCTGAATTGGCTTTTCCAATCCTTGAAGAGCATGGTTCCTTGAGCATAAACCCAGCAGAGCATTTTGTAGAAGCTTGGAGTAAGACCTGGTCCTATTCTTACATCCATCTCTGAAATTAGAGTAGAAATCCTTCTGTCCTAGGGCAAAATTACTGCTTTGATAGCTTCATGTAATCAAAACCTCCGTGTCTGAAGCTTACATCTCTGTATCTTCAGGAGAATTTGTTCTCTAGAGTTGTTTCAAAGACACAGGATACTATTTTTTTCTTCAGCCAGAATTAATTTCATAAGTGAATTCAATTTTCTGCTTGCAAATAAACATGGATTTAAAACCTCTGCACTTGATGCTCTGTGAACCACTAGGAAACCATGAGACTCATGCTTATTAGGTTGCATCAGAAAAATCACTTTCTGGGATGGAATCCTAATGACCATTCACATCTTTCACAGGATTTTTATCTCCCTTGCAGAAGACTGCTGGGAGGTCATTTCACAAAGCAGCTAGTGATAACTAGCCAGACTGCTGCACCAAAGTGTTGTGTTTGATACTAAATATTGTGGAGTTATAGCTTGCAGTGGAAAATGAGAACAGATGCTGTAGAGTCTCCAGAGACATGATTATGGCTTTTTTGGGGTAGCTGGGCTCAGCATTATCACAGTCTCTCTTTAATCTAAAAGCAAAGTGCATTTCCTCTTGGCACTTCTCAGCTTGTGGGTTTCCTAATATGTAGCAATGCACATAAAAGAGCATCCACTCCAATCTCCTTTCAGATGAGCATGTTGTAGAAGAATATATGAAGAATTTGCACCACTGGAGAATCCAGTTGACTTCAAGTCAGGTTGACTAAGACTCTGCCAGAAAATTCTTTTAGGTTCTTAATCCTTTCATGTTGTGGACCTGAAGGTTTGTGCCTCAAACTTTCATGGTTATCATGAGTCCTACCCACACTTAGTGTGTTCTTTAAAGGTCTAACACACATTAAATTATCAAAATATATTCCAGAGAAAATTCTAGTGCTCATATCTTCAAGAAAACTGTATCATAAAGACTGTGAAAATAAACTTATAAGGAAAAAATATATCGCTTTTACAAAATTAATCTTTCTATTTAGAAGGAGTAGAGCCAAAGTCATGATTTCTAAAGATCAGTGACTCATCCCTCACAATCTGTTGTCATGAAGATCATTAGAATTTCCAGACAAGTTGGCAAGTAGGGCTCTAGCTGGAATTTGGAATTGCAGAACTTACTACAGTAATTCCATATTTCTAATATTAATTTTTTTAAAAAAGCAGAAACATGCCAACTTCCTGGAATTTAATTTAGGTACTGATTTAGGTTTTCTTATAAATAATTAGCTTAGGAAAACACCAAGTCACAAAGATATTGATCCAAACACAGGCTCCTTCTTGAGTGGTAGATGTCAGAAGCTTCCTTGACACCTGCTGTGGGCACAAGCAACACTTCTGTCAATATCTCTGTAAATCTGACATTTGACAACCACTTGGGCTAGATGTGGGTGGTTATCCTCTACTTGCTTCTTTTCCAACTCAAGGAATTAACACTTGGTCTCTTCTGCTGATTGGACCTTGTCTATCTTTGGCCAAGAGCCTTGACACATGCTGCTTTTTAGCAGCACATTCAGTGTCCTTTCACTTAATTCTTTCTCCTATTGCTGAGCCTTTTCCCTTCAACTCAGCTTCTTACAGCTTCTCTTGCTACTTGACTTTTCCTCCCCAAAAACTTTTCTAGGGCATGTATGTATTGTTCTGGGACAGACTGCAATTTTAAGTTGAAATTGGTCCTAACTGTTGCATCACTAGTAGCCTTCTTGCTGGAAGAGAGTGCTCTCAGTGGTGTAACTGCCTAAATTAACTAACTTTTAATCACCTTATCCAATGTTCCATGTGGCTGAGCTACAGTATATACTGGAGATAATTGTAAAAAAACACTGCCAAGTCCAGCTGTGCTAAGTAAAGATGGCATAGCAGTAACCATTGTGTAGGCAGAGCCTCAGGACTGGGAATTAGAATCATAGAATGGTTTGAGTTGGAAGGGGCCTTCAAGATCATCTAGTTCCAACCCCCCTGCAATGGGCAGGGACACTTTGCTCCTAGGATGGGAGTGAAGAACATGGACACATTTTGGGGATGATGTTCTGCTGAGACAACCCATGCCCAATTTCTACTTGGACTCTATTCTCTGTGTGTGTGTTCTTATCTACCTGATACTCAGATAATTGCAAAATGCTGCAGTCATCACATCCTATATTTGCCCTAATGTCTAATGAGCCAGAGTGTATCTAGGGTCAGACTGCAAACATGAGCCAACCCCAACCATGGCTCACTCCTTAACATATGGGAACCAAAAGATGAAGTCTCTCACTGGCACAAATTGCAGATGCTCTTTCACTTTTTGCAGATTCCCTCTCTCTCCACACATTACTCCAGCCAGCCCTACATGGATACTGCAGAACTGCTCCTATTTATAACAGTGTGAGGCACTTGGCTGGGAATTCTCCATGCTCTAATGTGTATTTGATCAAAAATTTAACTACCTCCTCTAATTTAATTGTAAAATGAACACTTCCTGCTCCTGCAAATGATGTTTCCATGGGAACTGCTCATGCTACTGTTGCTACAAAATGAAAGGGTTTTATTAATGGGGCTTTTTATATATTTTTTTTTCTTCAGGATTTGAAAAGCAGCTCCAGCTTGCAGCCTTGAGTTTTCAGCATGTCTCATTTGTTGCAGAAAAATATACTCTGAGAACAAGGTATATAAAACAAATCATAGTGTGATAGTAGAGTGTAGGAGCCTAAATTCTTGGCATGACAGAGCTGGAGTTGAGATGAGGAAGTTAAGACAGGATTAAATTTTCTATTTAAAAGACACCTATTGCAGTACTTCTGTGATTTCAGCAGGTGACTATAGACTGGAGTGATCAGGGACAATTCAAGTAAAGTTGGAGACTCTTGGAAAGTAATTTATTGCATGAATATAATCCTCATTGTAGGAAACACTACTCTGGACTCTCCTCACAAGCACTATCAGCATGAATAAAGCATCCAAGTGAACTTCCTAGTCTTCTGGTTCAGCTGGTAAGCATCTGGTGTGCTTAGTCATAGCTTCCTACTTATACCCATGTGAACACTAAAATCATAGGGCAGATCCTGTTTTATCATGCCAAAATAAATCACATTATGTCCACAGACATTGGTAGTCAGTGGAATCTGACTCTTTCATACCATGGATTTCCTATCCCTAGGTAATAGAAAGAGATACTCAATAACAGATCACATTGTGCAGAGAGGCTGAGCTCCAGCTGTACTTAGGAATCAGGAAAGGGAATTACTACTCAAAGAGGTGCTTCTCAGAGTCTTTCCACTGCCAGGAACGGGTGGAGATTAGGCAGTAGGTAGTCCTTTTTTCAGCTTTTCTTGAGGCAAAACTTCTGGCATTTGGCCTCCAAGTAGGAAAACTAAAGCAAAGCTCATCTCTTCTGCCTGCAGTGGTATTTGGGGTCATTCACTGAGAAAATCTAGCAAGTTCTTGTCTATTCATCAACTTCTGCTGTACAAAAGATTTTGATAATCATCTAAATGAAACCCCTCTATGAGGTCCACACAAGCTGATCTCAGCTGTGGGTATTGCTCCCCACCTGAAGGCTGCTTTCAGTGGCAGAGGGCAAGGTTTCATATACTTGTAGGATCATAGAATGGTTTGGGATGGAACTTTAAATGGACCTTTAAAAATCATCTAGTTCCAACCCCCTGCCCTTCCACTAGACCAGGTTGCTCAATGCCTCATCCAGCCTGGCCTTAAACACATCCAGGGAGGGGGCATCTACAGCCTCTTTGGGCTTTCACACTGTGTCCAAGGTTTCTTCAACAGCTTCTACAATTTAAGACATTTTCCTACAGGAAGACCATGAAAGGGCAGGAGTTACACAACACTTATGGTCTTCTTGAAATCTGTGTAGATTTCTATTCTTTAAGTCCTGAAAGATGAGCAAGAGGTGTGTTTTGCTGATATAATTTCACATCCAGGAGAGAAACAGCAAGGTCCTAGACAGAAATTAAACTAGTTTGCTGAACACATACACAATTTTGCGTACTTTTCTGTTAATGAATGCAAAACATTCTTTGTCCTGTTGTGTTTTTGCTGTTAATTAGCAAGTCCATGGGAGAGAAAACATATTAAAAGGAGCCAAAAGGAGGCAACTTTCTGATGATACAAGAGGATGCCACAGTAGTTGTCAAAGAAATCCCAACACAACTTAGCTAATTATATCTAGAGGTCTCAATTTGTTACTTTTGATGTAGGATTATATATCTTCCTTTGCTCTTGTTAATTGACTAGTGCACAATTTCCTGAACATTATATCATCTTTGATGCAGCAAATCTCACTCTTTCATCTGTTTGAAGGACTCCATTTAACAATACTAGCAAGAGTTTATGACAGCTGAAGTCTTGATTTATCTGAGTATGACAAAGTCATCTTTGACAGCAGCTATTAGTCATAGTAGATTCTGCTGAAAAATAAGCCTACCTTTGGCTGGATGATTTTTGGAAAATGTTAAGGATAAGGTATCTCATGTTCTTTCTTGAGCCTGATATCTGAATTCCACCAGGTAACAAATGGCACAATGAAAGAACTTCTATAGTGTACTGCTGGGATAAACCTAAGGTTGTTGGCACTAGATGATCATTACAAATGACTAATGTCACCTAAATTAGATGACATGGGAAGGACATCTTTAAGATATCACTGTCCATGCTCTTATCTTCCAATATGTTATCATTATGTCTTCCTAAGCCTTTCCTCTAGGTTCCCTCCTGGATAAAGACAATTATATGAGGTATTTTTTATGCAATGCAGTTTTGGTTTAGTTTGTACCTGAGGATCTTGATAAAGGTCTACAGTGCTTGCATCATTTACTCTATATGAGTAAGTATTGCTTGACTACTGGAAAACAGCAACTTCAGGAAGGAGTTCTTTTTATCCTATATTAATTCTATTTTCCAGAGCAAATTTTTTAGTTGACCCCAATTATTTGGAAATGAGGAGAGTTACCAGCTCTTTGCCAATATCACAGATCTGGATGTGTATCTCAGTTGGGGGAGCATCAGGCTCCTTGTCTGAGGGTCAAGGGTTCAAGTCCCTGTCCAGGTACAAGGTTTGTCAGAGTTGGGCTTGATGATCTGAAAGGTCCCTTCCAACCTAGATGACTATGATCTGTAGTGACACACTTGCTGGATGAGGAGCTCAAGTAGCTTTCCTTTGGTCTACTGGATTTTACAGTTTTCATGCCTAAAGAAAAACCCACAGCTGGCTGGAAAAGTTCCTACTGTAATGCTGTTCAACCCAGACAGGAGGAGAATTAGGAATCATAACCCATTAAAGAGAGATCTAAAGTTGGCCTTCCTAGTTGCTGACTTCAGACATTTACCTTTACTTCAACAGAGCTCCATTCTTCTTGCCATGTTATCCCTCCCCATAAGGATGTAAAGACAGAACTTTCACCATCAAGAAGTACCTCCAGTCATTTATTACATTAAAAATTACTGGAGACTTACATCTCATGTCCTCTCTGTCTTTTGCATTGACCATTCCCTCATTTGCCCCTCTGTGCCAGACCTGGTACTGACAGTCTCCACCAGACATACTTTGATAGGCAGCTACAAGCTACAGCATCAAAGTGGGTCTTTTCTGTGACCATTTACATCCAAAAATAAACCCAACCCCACTACTATTGTCCACAGGAAATAAAGTTAAGAACCATTACTGGGGTCTGATTGGTGCCCCATCACTTTAGCATCTCCAGTATTTCTAGGAGCCTTTTGGGGGACCAGCCTGCAAGATCTATGCTTTCACATGTTGCTTCTGTCATAATCTTAAAGATCATAACTTAGAGACTGATTAAAACTTCTAAAAGATGCTTTAAAACAAAAAAAGGAAGGAAAGGTTTGTAATTCTATCAAGAGATAAGAATAAATATTTTTCTGAAGCTCTAACTCTGGCAATCAGTACTCCTCCTAATGGATGATTGTTTCATTCAGTCCTTTCTTGTCCTGTTGTAGCGGTTACTCCATTACTTGCTTTGCTCTTTCCACCTTAAGATACTATTTTTTCCTTTATTTTTCTTGGATAAAATATTAAGCAGATGTTCACAAAAAGGAAGGCAAAAATATTTCAGGGATAATGCAGCGTCCCCTAAACAATTTATTCACTATAGGAATTTTCTTTCTCCTTTTAACACCTTCATCACAGTTAGTAATTCTATAAATATTACTTACAGTATCTGACTTCAAAAAAGATTTAAAGATCATTGAGAAAAGTTTTAAACAGTGTTGGCAAATATTTCATGCCAACAAGGACTATAATATACATACAAATATTCCTTTCATTTGTAGAACATATTTTGAAAAGGAGGATAAAGCCTCTGTACATACAAGCAGAGCACTGTGGTTTGGAGTCCATTAGGAGGAGAGCTTCTAGCAGCAGGAATTGCAATCAGCTGTCTCATCCATAAATATTTAGTGAAATATCCATGTTGCTCTCTTAGAATTATGATATAGATCTTCTTTCAGTATTAAATCATCTGTCATTTTTCAGCCAGACCCTTTTTACTCAAAGCCTTGCTTCAAGGAAGGATTTTTTTTAAGGCAGCTAAATAAAGAAGCCACCCCATTTTACTTAATGCATGGCTGATGTGACTCAGCCCTGCTGGCAACAGCCACCTTCTGAAGGCTGAGTTAATTAATAGCTTCATAAATTAAAACTGATAATGACCAGTGCTTATGCATTCTGTCTCTGATATTTTACTGATCAGTGTATCTGTCTGAATGGTGATTTCCCTCTGCCAGTTCCACTGAGTAATAGCTTCTGAGAGCTCTGAACATTTGTTCAGATTTGTTTTCCACAAGAAGGGGTAATCCCACTGGGGTTTTTTTAGCCCTTGCAGGGTTATTGTATCATGAATAATTGAAGAAACTGAATTGAAAGGTCATGGTCCCAAGCAACTATCCCACAGACCTAAGAAGAGCTGGCTAAAAATAAATGGAAAAAAAAGAAATTGTCCAAAGTTTGACTGTTTGTTTCATTGATATTAAAAAAATCAGTATTATTTTAATAATCAAATTAAGGTGTGCAATAAACATTTAATGAAAGGTGGACCAGAGACATTCCACACACTGATAGCATCAAAATTTCCAACAGTCTGTTTAGTTGTCTTGTTCCAAAGCCTAGGAAGAGAAATGGTTCTGTTCATAAAGGGGGTAGACAATGGGAAACTGATGCAGAAAGGTTTTGTAAGGATGCACAAACCACCTCAGAAGAACCCAGTGCTTCTAAAGCAAACAGTGAAGTCAAATGGATTACAAATAGAGATTTCCAAGTATTTTTTGATTGATTTTTAGCTGTTGGCTGTAAGGTCAAGTGTGTTTCCCTCAGTGGCAAGCACAGGCTTGTGTTCAAAATTGCTTCACTGTAAACAAGGATGTATTTACAATACCTTTAGAGAGATGGATCCCATGTTTAACTGGAGATACAAATGTTTATCTGAAGGAATCTATTTTTCAGTCAACAAAGAGACAAGCTGGTAAAATACAAGACCCCAAAGGTGAGGTGCCATCAATGTTGTGTCACATAGGAAACAGAGTAGAGAGGACTGGTTATTTGGGCTTGGCAAAAGCTTATTTACCAGCACTGAAGTGGTAGAAGATTGTCTCCTTTCTATGCCAAAGTCCAAGGAGTTTGAAATCAGCAATAAAAAACCAGACATTTCATGGATCAGGTCTAATTTCACTGTTAACAGGTTTCTTTTTCACTGGAATTGTGTTTCCTTCCTTTGAGCCAAGCTTCATTACTTACTAGAGCAAGAAAATAACATTGGCATATCAGACATTTCTTTAAAATACAGTCACATTAAGAACACATTAAAGAAACCTAACATCCATAGGAAACCTTCCTCTTTAAGGAATGAAGAGCTAGGTATTATTTTAAAATATCTTGTTTTTTCCTGATTGTATTGCATTTTAAGAACAAGCTGTAAAGTAGGCAGTACCAAAATCTTTTCCACTTAGAAACTTCTTATTATGGCACCTTGGCCATCGTAAAGAGGTTTTGAGACAAAGCCTGAAAGATAAGAAAAGCACCTTCCTGGGAGAAATAATAGTCTTAAGCTTGTGGCTTCATACTTGCTTTCATTTTGGGGCTCTCTCAATCATCTGAGGAAAATATTAAGTACAGGTTCATGCATAAAAAATAAATTATGCTGCTCTGGTCATGTACAAAACAACTTCATTACTCTCCCTCAATATATTCACTGTTTCATTTTTTCTTTGAACATACAGTGACTTCTCCCATATTGCTCTCCATATTGAAAAGTCTGGAGAAGGGAAGGCTCAGGGAGGACCTCAGAGGAGCTTCTCAAAACCCGAAGGGGACCTACAGAAAGGCTGGGTGAGGACTTTTTAATAGAGTACAGGATGACAGAATGAGGAGTAATGGATTCAAATGGAAAGAGGGGAGATTAGACTGGATATAATGAACTCTCCCTAGAATTCTTGTTGAAATTCAGCAAACTATAGAAGAATTAGAATGGACAATCACACACAATTTAAACAGTATGGATCATTTAAACATGTAAATAATCCTTTTCTATTTTTGCTAGTTTTTAACTAAAAGAGAAAAAAAGATGCTTTTTTATTAGCCCCTTTCTGTCTATGGTGGTTTCAAGAACACTACTGTGATTACTGACCTATTACTGTCCACTAACCCATGCTGTCCTCTCTATTTGTATGGAAGGATCGGAAGCAAACACAGCAAGAAACTCAAAACATCTCAAACAGAATCAGTTCTCCACCACTGCTTGCCACCTGAGCCAGTTTACAGCCATTTTTCTATTTTGAAAAAGGTTTAGGCACCCCTTCAGAGCATAGCTGCATCTTCATAGAATCATAGAATGGTTTGGGTTGGAAGGGACCTTCAAGATCATCTAGTTTCAGCCCCCCTGCCATGGGCAGGGACACCTCCCACTAGATGAAGCTGCTCAGTGCCTTGCCCAGCTTGGCCTCAAGCCCCTCCACAGAGGGGGCATCCACAACCTCTCTGGGCAACCTGTTCCAGTGTCTCACCACCCTCATAGTAAAGAATTTCTTTCTTATATCCAGCCTGAATCTCCCCTCTTCCAATTTGCATCCATTATTCCTAGTCCTGCCAAAACATATCCTATTAAAAAGTCCTACCCAACCTTTCTGTAGACCCCTTCAGGTATTGATAACACACTATGATATCTCTCAGTGTCTTGTCCAGCCTGGACTTAAGCATCTCCAGAGAGGGGCATCCAAAATCTCCATGGGAAACCTCTTCCAGTGTCTCATCACCTTCATAGTAAAGAATTTCTTTCTTATATCCAGCCTGAATCTCCCCTCTTCCAATTTGCATCCATTATTCCTAGTCCTGCCAAAACATATCCTATTAAAAGTCCTACCCAGCCTTTCCGTAGCCCCTTTCAGGTATTGATAAGTCACTATGAGGTCTCCTCATGAGCCTTCTCTTCTCCAGGTTGAACAACCCCATCTCCTTCAACCTGTTTTCATAAGGGAGGTGGCTCCAGCCCTCTGATCATCTTTGTGGCCCTCCTTTGGACTTGCTCCAACTGCTCAATCTTACCTTACAACCATCCTTGAGCTTCCCAGCTCTTCCACAACCATTGCCACGAGTTGGTTTCTTCCTGTACATTCTGCTTTTCTCTGGGTGGTCCTGAGAGAACTGCAGAGGTTGACCATACATCAGCAGATTAACGACCCTAAGCCATCTGAGCAAATGAGCATCACTGAAAGTGATTCTATTGATTTCACTTAATATACTGAACTCCAGCAAATAATTTGCTACAGTGCTGTGGGAGTTGTTGAGTAGCTCAGGCAGGGAACAATTCTGTTTGAATAACAACTGTCTTCTTTTTCATCTTAATCTCTGAAAAAATTGATGATGTAGGCCCTGAGGGCAAAACATGGATAATAGGGTTCCCATGTGCCTGATAGCATGCCATTAAGCTAAATCTTTGCATTAATGTTTAAAGAGCAAATGAATCTGTTGTTTTGTTTAGCTGTAGGAGCTGTTTTTCACAAGACAGCTGTTTGATACTGAGATTAATTGATGGATTATTATGTATCCTCACAGCTTCAAACATATTAACCTTGAGTAGCCTTTTAGAGTTCATCTCTGCTGAGAAGGAATATTACACTGATAATTCTGAGGAAAAAAAATAAATCAGCTTTTCTTTTGCCGTAGCAGCCTTTATCAGAGACTAAATTAGAAAATAAAGATATTTACAGGTTATTTCCCTGGACTTTCAACCATTATTTCTTTCAAATTTTCATACACCTAAAGCTCTAAAAGATGTGATTACCATAATTTTTATCAAGAGAGATAAATTTTATGAAATATAGAAACAACAAAAAGTATTCCTAGTTATCATCTATGCTTCTAGTCCACTGATTACTGGTGCATTCTATGTTTTTTCTCTTACACATTGGTCCTGTGGAATATGGGAATATGACAAGTTCATGAAGGGCCCCAAACATGAATGGAAATGCAGTTTATTTTGTTGCACAGATCTCCCCACAATTACAAACAGCAGAGATGTAAACAAGCTTTCCCCTTTATCACAGGAAAAAGGAAGACCAAAGGAAATAATGTACCATTTTGTAGACTTCATGGTTTCCTCTGGATCATCTTTTTTATCCAAATATTTAGTATGGAAGAGAAAGAAAGGAGAATGATAAATTGGTCCTATTTCTGAGCTGTTGGGTTTTGAGTTTTATAATTTTTTTTTTAATCCAGGACTTTAAGTATTGTAATTTTTCTGATTTTTATAGGTGTGTAACTCCTTCTAAGAGTCTATAAAAGTAAACTGGATGTGCTTGAGGTGTGCCTTGAGTGCTCCCCAGCAGGGAGTCAGGAGACAGAGCTCCACCAGAAGCTGGAGCTAAGCCCATCAAGTTTCACATCACTGCACAGCAAGGGCCTCCCCTCAGTTAAATTCTGCTGCCAGAAAACCAATTGTCAAGAAACTGTTTTCAACTGAAAAATGTATCCTGCAGAACTAACAGCACTTTAGGCAAGCACTTGTACTGCCCAATAACCTTCTCTGGCATGTCTCAAGAACAAATCGGGAAGCTTCACAAAATTGCATCCAAGTTGAGAGGACATTAAAAAGGTGATTTACCCACAAGCCTTTCTCCCTAGGAACTCTAAGCACTTCATAAAGAGAGACAAGTAATATTTCAGAGCTGGGAAGCAAGAGAAGATGAAGTGTTCTGTCCACAATATTGTTAAGTCAACACAAGCAGATCTTAGGTCTTCTAGGAATGCCTTCTTCAAGAAGGGGCCAGAGGACTGAAGGCTGTGTTCTCCAGGTGCTCTCCTACCAGTGCCTCCATGCCTTGAAATTACATCTTTATCCTATTTACACTTCCTCTAAGATTGTTTTATTTAAAAATACTTCATGTTCAGCACTTTATAGATGGGTATGAGTGATTTTTAGTCTCTGTTCTTTTGAACCTAAGAATAACATTAAAGTCTTGTAGACAAGGGTGATAATGCTCTGACAGGGGAATTCTGTGCATGGGGCTGTCTATCTGTAACCACATAGAATAATTTGGATTGGAAAGGACTTTAATGATCATCTAGTTCCATCCATTTCCAGCTTCAACCAGATAACCACCAGCAAACCAAGAGTACCCTACTTAACAGTACAATCATAGAAGTTACCTGACCATTTATTTGAGCATGAAAAAACCCAATACAAAACATGGATTGACAGCTCAAAATAAACAATGAGAAAAGAACAGAAATTACCTAGGTATACTGCCTCAAGGAAAAAGCACAAAGATGAGCATGAACTAACATTTAAGGAATTACTGAATAATTACAACATTGAATAATTGACACAATTATCATAACTGTGGACATAATCACAGTGAAGTTGAAAAATAAGGTAACAAAAAGGCAGTACTATCATTTCAGACCAACAAAGTTAAAAGCTACTTTTCTTTCCAAATGCTTCTTCCCAAAACCTGCCCAAATTCAACAGCCAACTGAGTAAAAGTAAATTAGTTTTGTCAGGCTGGTTTACTCCTGGGAAGACTTTAGTTTTATTTAACATGAGTGACTCAGCAGTTTCATAAGTTTTTTGCAAAAACAGCAGGGGCAAACTTCTTGCAAATGGGGATCTGGGACCATTTTCAAAAGCAGAATTTTTTTCTCTTACCTAGGAGCCACATTTTCTTTTAAGAAGAAAAGTGAATCTATGTGTGATGCAATCAGAACAAGATCCCATAGTGTATCCAAACTTGGAGCCTCATGGGAAGTGTCCCTGCTCATGGCAGGGAGATTGGAACTAGATGATCTTTAAGGTCCCTTCCAGCCCAAACCATTCTATGGTTCTATGATTTATAAAGTGCTGTTGAGACTTTCACTTAAATCCTGAAAGCTCAGGAGATATATAGAAGATATACATAAAGTCTCAGCAAAATCCTAAGGACTCTCTTGAATTTTTAAGAGGCTGTTTGCAGAGAGGGCACAGAAAATAGCAACCAAGAAATGACATCAGAATGCACCTAAAATAAAAAGGAAAAAGATAAATTGGTCCACAGTCCCTTTTTTAATTATTTGAGAAAGCTGATGGGGTCATTAGCTGCCATGGGACAGACAGTGCAATTGCATTAGAGAAATATCTTTTTGTTATTCAACAAGATTCAGAATTAATGGTTTAGCATCATTTTTCAGGTAGCCAATTACTGACTCCAATTTGCCATAATCTCTTTAAGTGCAATTCACTTGCATAAAAGGAATGACACAGCAGGATGGACTAAATTCAAGGATCTTCTTGCCTGGGCACAGGTTTCCTGGTCCATGAAGATGATCAANGATACAGGATGGCAGGACTAGAAATAATGGATGTAAATTGGAAGAGGGTAGATTCAGGCTAGATAGAAGAAAGAAGTTCTTTACCGTGAGGGTGGTGAAATGCTGGAACAGGTTGCTCAGAGAGGTTGTGGATGCCCGCTCTCTGGAGGTGTTTAAGGCCAGGCTGAACAAGGCACTGAGCAACCTGATCTGGTGGGGGGGTTGGAACTACATGATCTTTAAGGTCCCTTCCAACCCAAACTATTCTATGATTCATGCTGTGCTGGTCACCTGGGCTGTGTGATTTGTGCCCAGCCATGGTAGAGAGGAGCCTTTGCTCACAGGAATTCAGGTGCTTCTTTCTGCTACTCTGCATATCTGGAATAGTTCAGCTTTCATAGCACTGTCTGTACTGAAGTGTTTCTAACAACTGGTTGCATTTTGAGATGATTTTGTATCCCCTTGTCCTCCTGTCAGTTAGAAAGAGCTCCACTGAGCATGTCAGTAAGGCAGAAGGAAGCTCTTCATAATGGATGGGAGTATCTTGCTCAGTTTCCTAAACTTAGTCTCACAGTATAAGTAAGCCCATTTACACAGGACAGGGAAGTGGGACAAGGATGTCCTGAGTAGCTGCCTCCTGGGTGCTGCTGTCCCAGAAGGACATGGGAAACTTAGTTATTTAAACTGGACAAGATGGTTTGCTGCATCCATCCTTAGTGCACCTGTTTATGTTGGGTTTTTTAAATGTAAAATACCCATGGGTAAGCTTTTCCTGTCAAGGTACCCATGTGCTGTTGGTTCATCAAGAATTTAATAGTGTGTCAAAAAGGTCATTCTACCTGGCTGCAGATATTTAAGTCTAACTTATCCTACAAATCTGGAAACTCTATGTTTAAGAAGTGTACCTTAATTACAGAGAAATATAGAAACAGAAGCAAAGAATATCAGGGATTGGAAGGGACCTCAAAAGATCATTTAGTCCAGTCCCCCTTCCAGAGCAGGAGCAGCTAGATCAGGTCATGCAGGAAGGAACACAGGAGGGTTCTGAATGTCTCCAGAGGAGACTTCACAACCTCTCTGGGCATACTACTGCAAAGAGACCACACATCTTGCCTGAAAGCAGGAAAGCAGAGTTCCTAAATGTGCACAGAACAAGACTAATGTGAGTGTGCATCAGCACTTGACAGCACAGGGTTTTACACACTGAAAAATTAACCATAATAAACAGAACCACAAATCTAAAGGCAGCAAGACTTATTATGAACTGACAACACAGCTATTCAAAATATGCTTATTATCATGATGTAGAAGTGGCACATAGGGCTCTTGTACGTGAGTGAATTGCAAAAGGGCTGCTGAACATTTGAAATCCTGCTCTCTACTCCATTAAGCCCATTTTGTAGCCACGCAGCACCATTAGTGTTAATAATGAATAGTAAATAGGCAAATCCATTTCAAAACAACCTGTCGATGAAAATGAGCCCCACTCATGCAGTTAATAGCCTCATCACAAATCAAATGACTTCAAAGGAAGAGCAGGATCCCATTAAAGAAAGATGGTTTTGTTCATGATGATCTCCATCCTGAGATCCCTGCTAGACATTGCTGGTATAAATCAAGGATCCCTGCCTCAAGAAGCAGACAGTGCAAGGGGGAAGTTGAAAGTGAGACACATGGCAGTGAGGTGGTTTGGCTGAAAATGTCCTGATCACATTGATAATGGAGAAGTGTGTGCAGCAAGCCTTGAAGTGGGCAACTTTTGGCAGTTGCTCTTTAGTTGCAAGCTTTGAGTTATAGAATCATAGAA
>VZTY01005630.1:12074-22568 GCA_013400935.1 Turnix velox
CTATGCTTCTATCATTTACCTGGAGTTCAGCTCAACCAGCAAGTGAGGTCTCTCTTCAGCTGGGAAAGATGGGAATGAGCTGCAGCTACTCCCTGGGAGATGATTTTTTAAAAAAATAAGGTTTTTCTATAAAAGTAGGCGAGTTGGCAGCATTTGGGACTATGCTGTAATCCAGGCAACACCTCCTGAAGGTCCAGACCCAACTCTGGTATTTAAATATCTCATACTCCATCTGATGGAATTATCTTTACATTTCTTAGGACCTGCCCTGATTTCTCTTTTTTTTGTTTTTTACATTTCTGAGGACCTGCCCTGATTTTTTTTTCTTCCCCATTTAAGTAAGAAAGGATTGCAGTTTTGTTGCAGCTGAGAAAAGAAAAAAAAAAAAAGCTTCTTTTCTTTCAGTAAAACAAAGAAATGAAGTCCTGTGTCTATTTGGCAGCGTGTTGGGTATCAGGGAATTCACAGGAGATGCTATTACCAGAAATACAAGCAGGTTATTATTGCTCCTGCTCAGCCTGGGTTTTGATGGGTCTCTCCAGGATCCACTTGTGTTCACTGTTTATTTTCATTAGGGCTTTGGAGGGTGTAAGGAGATGATCCAGTTACAAAACTTGCAAATGATAGGGGTGGAAGGAGAAGGGGAGAGCTCAGGAAGGGGTTGACCTTGGCTAGTGGTGTTATTGCTCTGTAACGAGGTAAAATTCAGCATAAAGGGCAGCAAAGCCTTTCTTTGAGCAGGGAAAAAAAAATAAAAATCATCTCTGCAGAACAGGGAATAGTGGCCTTGGCAGAAATATGTGCTGAAAATATTTGGGGTCCATCATGGATCACTGTAAAGCCATGGCTCAGCAGTGCAGTGCAGTTGCTAGGAGAAAAAGCAAATACCACTTTCAGAGGGCAGGAGGAGTCACTCTATGGAAAGTCTTTGCTTTGTTTGATTCATCCTGGTCAGATTTGGGTGATCTGGGGGTTGGAAGTGCCCTCTGGAGATGCCCTGCCCCATCCAATCCCTTGCCAGAGTAGGGTCACACAGGGCAGATCACACAGGAAGACATCCAGGAGGGTCTGGGATGTCTCCAGAGATGTCTCCAGAGATGGAGACTCCACCAGCTCTCTCTGCCACCCCCACAGCAAGGAAATTTCTCAGGGAGTGTTGGAGAACCACCACAGGGTCTCTAGGATCTGGGTATGTTGAAGATCCACAAACTGGAAAATGGTTGCAGGCTTTTAGTTTAAATATATATTTGGATTTTAAAAAAAAATAAAATATTTAACTACATTGCTGGTGGATGAAAACAGATGTTTTATGTGATGGGCTGCAGGCTAGGGCTCCTCTTGGAGCAGGAAAGCTTTGGATGTGTTTCTTAGCTTCAGCCTGTTAGGGGAGATTTCATTTCATTGTGGCAGGGCTGACCCTATTATTAGCAAAGTCCATCTTTGTTAGGTTTCCACCAGAATAAAATAGCATCTGACCCCATAACAGATTCCCTTTCAATGAACTCCTGGCAAAGATCCTTGTGTGAAGGCTCACTTTCTGAATAAATTCTTGGCAGAGCCCTGGATAATGAGATTTCCATTGAATAAGCTGTTAACAGAGCACCTTTTAACTCAATTGAGGTAGTTAGAGAGGAGCCCTGGGAGCCAGGAGCCTCCAGTTTGCTTTCTGCTTGGTGTCACTGCTCCCTGCCACATCTACAGGATGGAGATGTCCTCTCAAGCTCAGGCAGGGCTTGCAAATCCCCCAGAAGTCCTCAAAAATAGATGCTGTGATGTGAATATTGACAGCAGACACCCATTTCATGGAATCCCAGGATATCAGGGATTGGAAGGGACCTTAAAAGAACATCTAGCCCAATTTCCTCATGATCTGAGTGATGCTTCCAGGCTCAACCTTTGATATGTGAAGCAGGGTGACCTCTAGTATAAAACTTTTGGGAGCCATCTCCATGTAACCCCTTTAAAACTGCTTTTTTCTGCATTTCTGGAGACACCTCTGTTCTTATTCCCTCACTTGTGTTGTCTCAGAGAAGTTGGCACCAACCAAACATCCAGGCTCTGCAAGCCAAATATCCCTTTTTCTCCATCCCAGATGTTATTTCTGCATTTCTGGAGAGACTCTGTCTTATTCCCTCATTTCTGTTGCCTCTGAGAATGTGACACCAACCAAACATCCAGGTTCTGCAAGCCAAATACACCTTTTTTTCTCCATCCCAGATGTTATTTCTGCATCTTTGTTCTTATTCCCTCACTTGTGTTGTCTCTGAGAAGGTGGCACCAACCAAACATCCAGGCTCTGCGAGCAAAATGTCCTTTTTTCTCCTCCCAGATGTTATTTTTGCATCTCTTTTCTTACTCCTTCATTCCTGTTGTCTCTGAGAAGGTGGCATCAAGCATCCAAGCAAGCAAAATGTCTCTTTTTCTCCATCCCAGATGTTATTTCTGTATTCCTGGAGACACTCTGATCTTATTCTCTCATTTATGTTGTCTTTTAGAAGGTGACACCAACCAAACATCCAGGTTCTGCAAGCCAAAAGTCTTTTTTTCTCCTCCCAGATGTTATTTTTGCATCTCTTTTCTTACACCTTCATTTATGTTGTCCCTGAGAAGGTGGCTCAAGCATCCAGGCAAGCCAAATGTCCCTTTTTCTCCTTCTAGATGTTATTTCTGCATTTCTAGAGACACTCTGATCTTATTCTCTCATTTATGTTGTCTTTTAGAAGGTGATACCAACCAAACATCCAGGTTCTGCAAGCCAAAAGTCTTTTTTTCTCCTCCCAGATGTTATTTTTGCATCTCTTTTCTTACTCCTTCATTCCTGTTGTCTCTGAGAAGGTGGCATCAAGCATCCAAGCAAGCAAAATGTCTCTTTTTCTCCATCCCAGATGTTATTTCTGTATTCCTNCTTTGTTCTTATTCCCTCACTTGTGTTGTCTCTGAGAAGGTGGCACCAACCAAACATCCAGGCTCTGCGAGCAAAATGTCCTTTTTTCTCCTCCCAGATGTTATTTCTACATCTCTGTTCTTATTCCTTCATTTCTGTTGTCTCTGAGAAGGTGGCATCAAGCATCCAAGCAAGCAAAATGTCTCTTTTTCTCCATTCTAGATGTTATTTCTGCATTTCTAGAGACACTCTGATCTTATTCTCTCATTTATGTTGTCTTTTAGAAGGTGACACCAACCAAACATCCAGGTTCTGCAAGCAAAAAGTCCCTTTTTCTCCTCCCAGATGTTATTTCTACATCTCTGTTCTTATTCCTTCATTTCTGTTGTCTCTGAGAAGGTGGCACCAAGCACCCAGGCAAGCCAAATGTCCCTTTTTCTCCTCCCAGATGTTCTTTCTGCATTCCTGGGGACACTCTGTTCTTCCTTCTTCATTTCTGTTGTCTTTTAGAAGGTGACACCAACCAAACATCCAGGTTCTTCAAACAAAATATCCCTTTTTCTCCATCCCAGATGTTATTTCCCTATTTTTTCCCAGTTTTCCATCAGAGTTTGGGATTATGAGGGCTCAGCTTTCACACTGCAAATCATTCTAATGGGATTAAGGGGATAAGGCCACGTAGAAAATGATTAGCACTCTCCTGGGAGCCCTTAATGGTTTGTCAAGGCCCCTCCCAGCAGCAGCATCTCCCAAGTTGTGGTTGTGCAGGAAGGAGCTGATGCTTCCTTTCAGGCTAATTTTAGAGAAGCTGCAGCTCTTGGGCTAATAAGGATTGATTCTCAGAGATCTGCTGAGACTTGTCAAGCACACAGGTTTAATCAGGAGTGGGATTCTGGCTGCAGTGCAGATAATGCATGGAAAAAAAAAAATCACACATTTCATTAACTTTTACATTTAGGGATGAAAACAGGCAAGGTGAGATGAATATCTCTATCCCCTTTTCCTTCTCATCCAGCAGAACCCAAAAAGCAGCATCTTCCAGGCAGTAAATTTTTACAAGAGGCTGGATTCCCCTTTGGTGAGGTTCTCAGCATCTCTCCAGCCATGCAGACAGCCCATGGGGGCAGCACTAGGGCTTTCAAACCCCAAAATATCATCAGATACCCAGGTTGAAGGCTCCCAGAGACACTCTTGGGGCTGCAATGAGGAGAAACAGCCCCAAAACATCTTTATTTCTCACATGCCCAGGTCTGCAGCAAATTGAAGGCTTCTTGAAACATATTTGGGGCTGCAATGGGGGGAAACAGCCCCAAAACATCTTTATTTCTCAGATGCCCAGATCTGCTGCAGGTTGATGACTCCTTGAAACACTCTTGGGGCTTCAATGGGGAGAAACAGCTCCACAACATCTTTATTTCTCAGATGCCCAGGTCTGCAGCAGATTGATTTTGGGGTCCCTTCCATCCCAAAACTATTCTGTGAACATCTTCATCACCACCAATAGCTTGGGCAAATAATTCCTTTCCTTTTCTCCCCCCTCATCCATTAAAAATCATATTTTTGATGTTTTAATACATCAAATGCATCAATACTACATGCAAGGACCCCACCAAGAAACCACAGAAAAAATAAGCTCAGCTTTTAATGCTATTTCTGAAATTACATCTCCCCTTTCTCTCTGAGGGACAAAACCCAATGAAATAAGTGAGACAGAAGCAGGTACAAAATGGAAAGAGCAGGAAGGGGGGCCCCCGTGTTTGAAAACTATTTAATTTATTAGTCTCTCAGCACACAGATTATTAAGCAAGAAAAATACCTCTTGTGCCTCCCAAATGTCACCGCATCCACCCCACTTCCTCCCGTATTGGAATGGATTTCCCAGTGCCTGGGGGCAATCTCATTTTCTAGAGAATCTGTTTTACAGACTAATGTTCCCCACCAAGTCTGGGTTCTGATGGTTTAAATAGGTTTTTACCAAGCCAGAGCAGGCTGAACGTCTCATTTCCCCCCAGACACCCTGCAGCAGCCTCTCTGCAGGGGCTGGGAGAGAGAGAGAGAAGGGAAACAAGGGAATCACTGGCTGTCAAATTTAAATCATGATTCATTCCCCAAAAAATCAGGGCTGATTAGAGCAATCCAATGAATTTGGGGATGCTCAGCCCATAGTTTAAATGCTTATGGGGGACCACATGAGTAACAAGCCCTTCTCAAGCAGGTATGGGAGGAAATGCTGGTGTGAAATATCCTCTCCCCATCCCAAATTGGAAGGGAAAAACGTGGTTTTCAAAGCTGAAGGGAGATCACAGTGTCATAGAATGGTTTGGGTTGGAAAGGACCTTCAAGATCATCTAGTTCCAAACATCCCACCACACCAGGTTGCTCAATGCCTCATCCAGCCTTGCCTTAAACACCTCCAGGGATTGAGGGGGCATCCACAGCCTCTCTGGGCAACTAATATTCCCAACCAAATCTGGGTTCTGATGGTTTAAATAGGTTTTTACCAAGCCAGAGCAGGCTGAACGTCTCATTTCCCCCCAGACACCCTGCAGCAGCCTCTCTGCAGGGGCTGGGAGAGAGAGAGAGAAGGGAAACAAGGGAATCACTGGCTGTCAAATTTAAATCATGATTCATTCCCCAAAAAATCAGGGCTGATTAGAGCAATCCAATGAATTTGGGGATGCTCAGCCCATAGTTTAAATGCTTATGGGGGACCACATGAGTAACAAGCCCTTCTCAAGCAGGTATGGGAGGAAATGCTGGTGTGAAATATCCTNCCAGCCTGGCCTTAAACACCTCCAGGGATTGAGGGGGCATCCACAGCTTCTCTGGGCAACCTCTTCTACCCTCACAGCAAAGAATTTCTTTCTTATTTCCACCCTAAATCTCCCGTCTTCCCATTTTTCATCCATTCCTCCTACTCCTTCAATCCTGGACCCTATTAAAAAGTCCTACCCCAGCCTTTCTGTAGCCCCCTGAGAAGCTTGCTGATGCTCTGAGCAACCTCATCTAGTGCAAGATGTCCCTGTCACTGTGGGTGAGTTGGACTAGCTGGTCTGTTCCAACCCTGTGATTCTATGATCCTATCTTAAGCATCATGAACTGAATGGACAAGTCACTTCATAAGAGGAATAAAAACCCCCAGTCCCACCATGCTGATGAGGGAAGAGATGCTCCAGAGACCCCCTGGCAGCTCCAGCATAGTTTGGAGCTGCTTAAGAAGCTGAGGAGCTGAGAATCAAAAGCCATCCTGAACACATTCCACTGTCTGATCGATCATTTGCAATGTTTACTGATGAAAGAGGGATAAAACCTCTGCTTTATCCCTGAGACACCAGCAGCAGCTCCACGGGAAGTGAATGCATTGATTTATTGTAAGGCAGCTAATCTGTATGTACAAGCACACAGAGGAAGAGGTTGATCCCTCCACATGTACCCAGAGCATTGATTCCTTGCTTTTAATTTCCCACCCAGAATATCACCTCCATGCATTGCCCTGACATGAATGTATCAAGGGAGAGAGGATATAAAATAGAATCATAGAATGGTTTGGGTTGGAAGGGACCTTGAAGATCATCTAGTTCCAACCCCCCTGCCATGGGCAGGGACAGATCAGGCCGCTCAGAGCCTCATCCAACCTAGCCTTGGTTATCTCCAGAGATGGGGCATCCACAACCTCTCTGGGCAACCCATTCCAGTGTCTCCTCACCCTCATGGTGAACACTCAAATCCTTCCATTTTCCCCCCAGTTTGCCTCTAGGCAGGTTCTATACCCCCCTCTTCTCCCCCATCTCCTGCTTCTGCCCCACACCAACCCTTTTCCAGCCCGTTTTCCCCCAAATCCCTCAACAATGATTTGGGTTGGAAGGGACCTTAAAAATCATCTAGTGCCACCCCCCCTGCCATGGGCAGGGACACTTCCCACTACACCAGGTTGCTCAATGCCTCATCCAGCCTGGCCTTAAACACCTCCAGGGCTTGAGGGGGCATCCACAGCCTCTCTGGGCAACCTCTTCCAGGGTCTCACCACCCTCACAAGAATTAATTTCTTTCTTCTCTGCAGCCTGAATCTCCCCTCTTGCCATTTGCATCCGTCACTCCTAGTCCTTCCATCCCATATCCTATTACAAAGTCCTCTCCCAGCCTTTCTGTAGCCCCCTTCAGGTATTAAGAAGCTCCCCTGAGGTTCCCCCTGAGACTTCTCTTCTCCAGGCTGAACAACCCCAACTCCTCCAGCCTTTCCTCATAAGTGAGGTGCTCCAGCCCTCTCATCATCTTGGTGGCCTCCTCTGGACCTGCTCCAACATCTCAATGTCCTTCTTCTGTTGGGGACTCCAGAACTGGACACAGTAACTCCAGTTGGGGGCCTCACCAGAGCCCAGTAGATGGGCAAAATCATCTCTCTCAGCACAATAAAAAGACCCATCTGAGGGATCAGCATCTCTGGGAGGCAGAGCTTGTCTTTCAGGCAGCTTCTAATGGACTGCAGCCACCTGAGTGTGACACCAAGTTGCCACCAGGATCTTTTCCCTGCCAGAAAGCAGGATTTTCAAGCAGTTTAGCTTGGGGAGGTAGAAGCAGAGTGCTTGGATGCCACCACTGCTCTGAAGTAGATAGGAGGGCAGCCAGGGCAGTGCTTTAGGAGTCATTATGGTGTCAGAGCTGCACATTAGAAAATAGGTGCAATTGGCTTGCTAGAAAATGAGGTGTTTAGAGAAAATTGCACTCAGGGAGATTCTCTCTAAGTGTGAAGAGGTGGTTTGTTGGGTTTTTTTATTGTTGTTGTTTTGTTGTTGTGTTGTTTTTTTTTTTTTCCCTAAGCAGCAGGATGCAGGGGAGCAAGATGGGAGCTGCTGTGCCACAGCTGGCAGCACTGCAGGGGCTCTCCCAGCACAAAGGCTGGCTGTGAACTCAAACCATGTTCTAATCACTCCTTCTCAACCATCTCAGTCACTCACAGATTAAAAAGAAGTTGTGTTACACCCCCACACATATTAACCACACTGATTAGTGATTATTCTACCAAGTAACAGGTGATGCATCAGGGATATTAGGAAAAATTTCCTCACCAGAAGGGTTATCAAGCATTGGAAAAGGCTGTCCAGGGATGTGGTGGAGTCACCATCCCTGGAGGTATTTAAAAACCATGTAGATGTGGTGCTGAGGGACATGATTTAGTGGTGGACTTGTCAGTCTGAGGCTAATTGTTGGATTTGGAATCATAGAATGGTTTGGGTTGGAAGGGACCTTCAAGATCATCTAGTTCCAACCCCCCTGCCATGGGCAGGGACACCTCCCACCACACCAGGTTGCTCAATGCCTCATCCAGCCTGGCTTTAAACATCTCCAGGGATTGAGGGAACATCCACAACCTCTCTGGGCAACCTCTTCCAGTCTCTCACCACCCTCACAGCGAAGAATTTCTTTCTTCTCTCCATCCTAAATCTCCCCTCTTCCCAATTTGCATCCATCACTCCTAGTCCTCCCATCCCATATCCTATTAAAAAGTCCTCCCCCAGCCTTTTTGTACCCCCCTTCAGGTATTGGGAAGCTCCTCTGAGGTCCCCCCTGAGCCTTCTCCAGGGGGCAACCTGTTCCTGGCTCAGGATCCTTGAAAAATCCTCCTTTATTCCCAATTCTGGAGAAACCACTGGATGAAAAGAATGGAAATACCCTACATTCCCCACAATCACTTCCCACCACTGCATCCAGGGGTTCCTGAAGGCTCTGAGGGCATCTCAATTGCATCCTCAGCCACTGCTCAAAAGGCTTTCTCCTTCTGAGCTCCCACACCCAATATTTAATCAGAGAATTCTTCCCCATCCACGCAGCCAAGAGTAATCAAAACCCTCCCAACAGTTGTTGCAGCCCCAGGGAAGAACCTTATTTGTTTCTTCCACTTGGAAAGCTCAAGTATTTAAAAGCTCATCTTGCTAAGGACTAGGCACCAGCATGATCCTTTTTATTATGGGCCAATTCTACAGGGCCAGGACCAGCAGCATCCCCTGGGTGTGCACCACCCATCAGCTCCTCATTTGGGAAGCAACAGATGAGGAGGAGAGATTCAAGACAGTTTTTCTTCACAGATTATTTGGGTTTTTTGAAAAGTGGGAACATATGCAAGGGGGGGGGGAGGAAGGGCAGTGAGATGTTTAATTTCCTGAAATCCACACATTGCACACATCTCTCTCCATTCAGAGAAATCAGGGTTGCCTTAAATGGGCCAAATCTGGGTAAAAAGCTGTTTCAAACTCACCACTGGGATGGGGGATTCTCTCTGAGAGACATCCTAAAGTATCATAAGTTGGGAATAGGATGGAAAGAGGAGGTTCTGAGAGGAATTTGGGGGCAAGCTGGAAGAGGGGAGATTTAAGCTGGAGAGAAGAAAGAAATTCTTTGCTGTGAGGGTGGTGAGATACAGGAAGAGGTTGCCCAGAGAGGTTGTGGATGCCCCCTCAATCCCTGGAGGTGTTTAGGGCCAGGCTGGATTAGGTTTTGAGCAACCTGGTGTGGTGGGAGGTGTCCCTGCCCATGGCAGGGGGATTGGAACTAGATGATTTTGGGGTCCCTTCCATCCCAAAACCATGCAGTAGGTGGGTGGGTGTCAGGAATAGGGTCAGGAAAACTCTTTGGACATCACACTGGAGGTATAAAAGGCTCAGGCTTTAGATGGGAGGGAAAAAAATGGTTGTCTTGAGGTGTTATCCCTATTTTACCCCCTGTTTTCTCCTGATAAATCAAAAGGAGCTTTGCTGCCTTGAGCAAAGAGCAGACCTGGCATCCTCCTTGCTTCAAGCCACGAGAGATGCTGAGACATAGAATCATAGAATCATAGAATAGTTTGGGTTGGAAGGGACCTTAAAGATCATTGAGTTTCAAACCCCCTGCCATAGGCAGGGACACCTCCCACTACCCCAGGCTGCTCAGTGCCTTGTCCAGCCTGGTCTTGAACACCTCCAGGGATTGAAGGGACATCCACAACCTCTCTGGGCAACCTGTTCCAGTGCTTCACCACCCTCACTGTAAAGAATTTCTTTCTTATGTCAAGTCATGGCAGCCTGATATTTGGGAAGCTCTGAGGGAGCTTTGGTGCCTCTAGCAAAGAGCAAACCTGGCATCCCTCTTGCTTCAAGCCACGAGTGATGCTGAGCCATGGCAGCACACATGGCAGCCTGATATTTGGGAAGCTCTGAGGGAGCTTTGGTGCCTCTAGCAAAGAGCAAACCTGGCATCCCTCTTGCTTCAAGCCACGAGTGATGCTGAGCCATGGCAGCACACATGGCAGCCTGATATTTGGGAAGAAAACTGGCTCAGGCTGAAATCTGGGGGAGCTGCAGGTGTTTGCATCCCAGGGTCTGGCAGAGGAGTAGAAAAATCCATCCTGCCCTGCCCTGCTTGGCTTCCAGGAATATTAAGAGGCTGCTGTTAAACAAACTGTTATCACGTCGCCTTCAGGGCAGGAGCCAAGTTTCAGCCTGGCAAAGGCTGAAAAAGCAGGATAAAAAACCTGGGAAATTGAGATGCTTAACAGGAGCACTGACAGATGCTCTGCTGAAATATTTGCAAGGCCTGATGGCTGAATAATTTGCTACAGAATGGAATAATTTGGGTTA
>VZTY01005641.1:0-51397 GCA_013400935.1 Turnix velox
TTCTGTGATTCTGTGAAGAAGTTACATGTTTGGAGTAGAATAGGCTACTTCACATTCCAAGAGTGTATAAACAAAATCAGCCAAATCCCTAAAGCTGAGTGGCTATGGTTATGCTCCTTAATCAGCAAAAAGCATTCAGGCAATGCCACCACCAAACCAACAACTGAGGTTATGAGGCATAAGCAATTGTCAGAGTTGTCAAAAACATGAGTAAGAGACATTAAAACCCTCCCACGCCCCCACAGGATTGAAAACATTTTTGTATCTGTTCAGTCCTGACATCAGTGAGAATCATTACTTGGAACCCCAATTGATTAGAGGGTTGAGATGTAAGGTAGACACCTGCTGAAAGAGCTTTGTGTAGCACTTTGCGAATATGACTGTTGCCTGTCCCCAGAAACCCAGAATTTTAGGTATTTATGATCTTTCAAAGTATTTTTACTTTATGGAATGGAAAAAAAAAAAAAGTGAAGTAGCATGAAAAATCAACCCCTATGCTGTATTTGTTGGACATACGAAAAAGCACAGCCTTCTTCCAAACCAAGAACTGAATTTAGATGCTATTTTGACCCGATATCTCTTATGTACAATTGCATGTAAACTACACTATTATTTCCAAGTGCCTTATCATTTGTTCTGGGCTATATCTGCGCCCACAAAGATGAGTTGTATTTTGGTTTTAAATTTTGGAGCAAAAGGTCAACCTGCATCAGTAAGAGAACTATAAGAGGACTGAGGATGAATGGGATCCAACTTATTTAGAAAATAAATACACAGCTGTGTAAGAACATTTTGTTTCTGTAAAGCAGAAGTATGAAATGCAAGTCTGCTTGCCCGTAATTAGATAATTTCACTGATGCATTTTCTCATGCCTAGAATAATTTGTCACACTTTTTTTACTCCACCTTTCAGATTAATTCAGGGAAACCAAGGGCACCTCTCTCATCCGTTATGTGTAGCCATGTGTTTAGATTGTTCCATATTAGTCTGATATTTAGTTATGATCAACATCACCTTCAATCAAAGAGAACAATTTTGCATTTGCTTGCAATTCTAAGGAAAGTATTAACTACAGTTCTTTAAAGAAAGTTAAAGAGATGGGAAATTCCTTCCCTCACAACTTTCAGGATCCCACTGGCTATTTCTGACATTCTCAACTGCAGTGTCAGTGAAGCTGTTTCTCCCATTTCACAGAAAGAGATGGTGAGCTTAGATGGAGACCAGTGTTCATAACAGAGCTCAGAGTTGAAAAGAATTACAAATGCTCTGGGGAAATCCGGCCACCCTTTTACACTGCAAAATAACAGAGGCAAAACCTTTCATCAGGGCAGCCCCAGACAGTGAAACCATTACAAGGCACTTTGTTACTTCTACAGAGTTGCACAGCTCCATCCACACCTCTAGTCAAACAGGACAGTTAATCTATGGAGAAAGCTTGCAGTTCCATCATCTTTTCTAACAGCCTATCCTACTCATGTTCTTTAATAAACCATGTGGAGAAACAATGAGAATATGAATTCCATTCACACATATACTGTATAAAAGAGATTTATTTTTTCCCTTAATGAAAGGAAAAAAATTTGTCTTTCCTACCGACAGCAATAGGATGACAACCAGATATCCTCAGGTATGTGATTACCCTCAAGAATACCTTAATTTTTCTACAGCTCACCATTCATACATGCTTAAAAGACACCTTGCTGATAAAAACATCTCTGGCAAGAATTTTCCTGTTAGAAGACCAATGAAAAACAGAAACCATATATAGTCACCAGTGCAAGGATTTACACCACCCATACTTGGGAAAGGTAGCTCAGTGCTCTTTGTTCTCACAGCTGCTCTTGATTCACTTAGTGAAGCCTTTAGCATTAGTTCAGTGTGTCTGTTTGAAGGCAAGTCAGATCATGGCACTACTGACTGATCCCTCAAAAGATGGAGTTTACAGACTTCCATGATCATGCACTGGGCTCTGATTTTCTCTGTACTCAGGAATTACCAAAAATCACTAAAACCTCTCAAGAAGGAACTGTGTTAAGGTGCTCTGGGGTAAATTACATCATCCAGAAATGTTACCTCAACTGACAAAGTGGTAAAAACCCTCCCTCTTATCTTGTCTGGATCCCCAACTGCCAGACTTTGAGATGTCACGATTACTGAGTGGCTTATTTTTAACAGTTCCATCCCTTTTATTTCCAAGGATACATTGCTTCCTATTACTTGACAGGCATTTCCTACTACAGTTTATCAGAGAATTTGGGGGTAAAAAAGGGAGTTTTACTTTTCTAATCAAAGTAATAACAGTAATCCAGGACAATTCTGGACAGTCTGGTGCAATGGCAGGGTGGAGCATGCAATTCTGTGACACTGGAGGAATTGGCTCTTATCTGATATAAACTCTTCTGCTGCATCTTAGACAGGCCTGAAAATGTCCTATAAGAGAGAATGATTACCTCAAAGTCAGAAAGAACCACGAGATTCCTATAAACTTATACTGTATCAATGAATAAGGTCTGCAGCTTTCTGCTCTTCAGCTTGAAAACTGGACATAACATTAGAATCAAAGCACTGTAAGCTGGTAACCTGAAGGTCAGTCAGCAATACTTTTTTTGGGTTATAATTACAGGAAATTTTTTCTGGGGCAATTTGTTTCATTTCCTTACACTGCAAAATCCAACAAATTTCCAACAAAAGTATAGGCTTTAGTTTGCTAATGTATCCTGTCTCTGCCTCCCCTCGATGCAACTTGTAGGTACTGCAAGAAACTTGCTTAAAGGAACATCATGCTCATGTTAAGCATCCTATAGCTCTTATTCTACTGCTCACTTGCTGCCCAACTCCACACGTACCTTTTTATACCCTTTGAAGTCTTTTTTTTTTTTAAACCTGTACTCTATAACATCAAATTTGTTATAATAACCTCCACTATGAGAACATGACATTGCACCTAGGTTTTGAACTTGGTGTGCACAGCCTTGATATCAGCAGAATTTAATCAGCTTCACTGCCAGGCAGAGGTTCAGAAATCAAACTGATTGAGCTTCTAAGGGATTGACTTAAAAGCAAAGTATGCAGGCCTTTTTATTCTAGTATGGCTGCAGGACTATGGGCAGTAATTGCAGCAACACAATATCAATATCAAAGGTTTCCAGACTCTCTTACAAACTGAATTAATGGTCACTGGAAAATGTGTCAAGTTAAATTTAACTTTGTAAGATATGTTGCAGAGGAGCTTGCAAAAATACCTGAATATACTGCACAAAGAGATATTCCTAACTATTCTTCACATATGCCCTAATATCCAGCCAGGCTGGAAACTCAAGTCCTGCTGGTGGTTGGACAGATCTAGTTGTATAATTTTTCCTTGCTTTGAAAATCCTGCTTGTCACCTGCATGCCTAAACCCCAAACATTTTTAAAATCTGACCTAGCAAGGCTAACTCAGAAGATAAAAACCAGTAGTTTTAGCCACTAAAATTCACTTGAAAAATTAAATTTCTCACATTTCTTAAATTATCTTCTTCAGCTTTTACCTCCTCATTGAACATTTTCAAATTGAGACCAGTTCTTACAGGCACTTCTCTAATGTTCCTGTCATTGAGCTGAACCTTTGATTGAGGATGACAGCTCTTCCAAGGACAATTTAAAACTGACACTTCCGTCCAGCAGCTGCCAGTCACCCCTTCACATGCTCTAGTCATGCATTCTGCAAAGCTGGGGGGTTTTGACTTAACCTCATTTCACTTCTGACAGTCTTTACAAAGGAATTATTTGCAGTTGCTACAATGTGTGATGGGTTTGAACTTAGGTCAGGGAGATTGAATTAATGCAGAAGCCATCTTCATGCTGAAACCACACCAGCTTTTCCAAATAAAATTACTTACCCACACACACCAAAGAACTGAATAATATGAGACGTGTCTTTTGTCATGGGGATTTTCTCCTGAAACCAGGTTGTGCTTTACTGACAAAAATACCTAAAGGTCACGGGCATCACAACCTACAGCAATTCATTTCCAGCTATGAAAAATGCTTTACAGTCTTCTTCCTGCTAAACTAATTTGGCAGCTTAAATTCAACTCATCTACTAATTTCATAGACTATGTGTTTTGTGCTGCACCTCATGATGTTGCATTGCACAACCCCAGGTTCATTCACATACTGCTAGGTGGTGAATACAGAGGTTAGATGGGCTTCAAAGATGTGTTCTCTAATAACTTGCATTTAACATCTGCTTCACTGGTATTACATAGACACAGGGATGCACCCTTAGCATTAAAGTTACTCTGTTTCTTTGTAAAGGGAAACAATTGTCATTAAAAGAAGCATAAAAAAAAATTAATACAAATCAGATAAATTAAGAAGCTTAGAAGTAGGAATGGAGAATAACACTGTCTATATTGCTTGAGGGCAATAGTATATGTTCAACCAGATACTGTCATCAGCACACCCCAACACCAGAAACCTCACTTCAGAGAGGACAAAACTGAGCACCACTGAACTGCATATCTGTTTGTTGCTTTGAGCTGATGACCATGTATGAAATAGCACATTGGAATAGTCAAAATCTTGCTAAGCACTGCTGCATCCAGGAGTTCTTCTCCTGCCTTTTTGACCAGCAAAATACCATCCCTGGCACACAAGCACACTAGCAGAGCTGTAGTGTCCCCTCCAGAGACTGCTCCTTCAATACCATGTGCAGGCTTCTCCTTGACAAAATAGTAGAAGACAAAAAAGTCCCAGACAGACGCTCATGCAACCTGAGGAACTGGTGTCACTCATTGCCTCAGAGAGGACACCTGGCCTTACTTTCACACGTCATCAACACAGAAACACTTGATCATACTTTAAACCATATTTTTTCCATTATATCTTCCTGTCTTGTAAGGGCAAGCCATAGGTGTTTAATACAGAGATGCCATCCTAACACGAAGCCAGAGTTACAGAGAAAATAATCCCAGCCTTCTATTAAAAACAATCAACTCCTCATCCCCCTGGACAAGTGCCACACATTTATGACAGAAAACAAGATACTGGCTTGAACAACCACAAGGAGTGGAGCAGGATCTAAACAATCAACACAACCATTGCTGAATTTTTCTTTAAAGTCACTATGCAGATTGTTTCTTTAAAGCACTAACAACAAATCCCTCGAGCAACAGAAAAAAAAAGTTAGAATCTCTAGTGGAGCAAAGAGAATGACTTTAAAAGGTAATAATGTGCCTTAATGGAATAAGATGCTTGGTGTTACACCAAAATGACTCAATCCTTAGCACTGCTGCACTCAATATGGTACAGATTTCTATCCCATATGAAACAAAGCCTCTAAAAGGATGAATACGTTGCCTTTAATTCCCACCCTGCAAGGGAGAATGTCATTTTCAATGTGACTTGGAAAAAACCAAACCACCCCACATGCACTACATTACTCAGATTAGTTCTCTTCATGCATTCAAAGTTAAACAAACATTTCTGCATTTCACTTGTTATCTCAAAGTCACAGCAGTGAAATACGGAGTTTTCTCTGGCTCCTCCATAAGCAATAGATGCACAGCTTGTTCTTGCACTCAATGATGAGAAATGTTACTCTTACAAATAACACAAGAGAGAAGCCTGCATTCTATCTGCTTGAGAGTCCCGATTTTCCAAAATGAATACATATTTATTTGCACCCAAGTTTTCTTATAAGACAAGTGCACAATGCAAAAAGTATTAAAAGGGATTGTTCCCTTTTTACTTGCAAAAAGTACTAACTCATATTTGCAGTACAGTCAACTTTTTTATGAATACCAACAATGCCATAATACTGTCTTACATAGAACAGTACAAGCTCATAATTTGTAAAAGGCACAGAGTAAAAATAAATCCGACAAAGGAATTAATATCTTTTTTAAAAGTCACTAAAGGATTTGTTCCTTTTGCATCCTTTCTCCTTTCCCACTCCACAACCAGTAAAATTTTCTCTTCTTCAAGGTACATTTCTAGCATCCCACGCAATTAAACTGGGCATAGCATTATGTGGTTTTTTTTAAAAATTCTACAGCAGTTTCTTGACAGAAGTACTACCAGCTTGAGATGCAAACAAAAATGAATAAAACCTCTGATACTGCATTTTTACAGCAACAAGGTTAAATTGGTCTCATCTTAGGTGGGACAAGTCAATATTATACACAAAAGGCCCACTGGCTGTGTTGTCATTTTATCTTATTTTTCTTCCTCTTTCCACAAGGAAAGGTTTTTCTCAGACACTGGGCAAAGCTGGAGAGCTCTGCCTGCCCAGGAAAGAATTTGCATCTCCTCTCATTGACAGCTGAAACACTGACAAGTGTTTTACCTGTCATTATATAAAACTGTTAACACATGTTTCCATGTTAGTCATAAATGCAGATCTACATACACAGAATAAATTGACATAGGCTATAATAACCCTTGTTAATCCACTTGCTAAGAACAGATCGACATTTAAATCTGTCACAAAAAGTCAGTGCCTGGAAAGGATTTATCCATTGAAGGCCAAATCTTTTCTGTTGCTCAGGATCATAATAAAAGGTTATAAAAAGGAAACAATGACTTGAGAAACCCTGACTCAATTGAAGTCAATAACAGAACTTCAAAACCTCAGAGGAGCCAGGATTTCATTCCCTGTACTTAGGGCTGTGCCCTAGGCTAGTGTGCACACAAAAGTCACAGCCCTCTGCTGACTCCTTCTCTCTTCTCATTGCTTATTTTCCTGGTTCATAGTACAGAAAGACACACTTATGCTTAGACATCTAAATAGTCTCATTAACTTGCAGGGGCTGCTCACCTGTACAACTACAGCAGGTACACGTACATTTTATTCACATACATTTTATTGCAGCCTCCTACTATGTCCCATTACAAGCCACTCATTCATACAGTATCCCAAGAAGACCAAGGAGAGCCCTGTGGGGCCAATAAAAAAATTGCATACACAAAAAAATGCCAATGTAATTTCCCTGAAAATACCCTCAGTGCAAGGAGTATCTTTGAATTGTATGTGCATAATACCCTGACCGAGGCCTCTACACAATGCTACAATATAAATAATTTAAAAATCCAGGCTGAGCTAATTAGACTGCATCCCTCGGGCAGTGCTTAAAACATTCTTTATTCCCAGTGGTTTGAGCTAACCTTGTGTGATCCTAGAACATCCTTGACTTCTCACTCTTCCTTCACACCAGGAGTTCTCCTCTCTTCTCTTATCCACTTCCCCACCCCATCACTTACACCAGATTTATTCCTGAAAAGCAGTTCTCTCCATATGCACATCATATACTAGAATTGACTTACTAAAGTTTGATTTCCCAGTTAACTCCACAGTACTGAGAGAAGATTTTGCTATTGTTTTCTGAAGTACTCAGTCGAGTTCCTTGCTACTGCTGTGCTGCATATAGACTTAGATTAATGTCTTTTCTACTTTTTCACTGATGAAGGAGTTGTCAAATATATGTGCCCTTTAGCTAGCTGTCAGGGAAAAATAAAGCCTCCTGTGGCATTTTGGAAAAATAGCACAGAGCAGGAAGCAGGATTTTGTATCCCAAAGTGGATAAATCTATATTAGCTGAAAGCTGACTTCCATTTGAAGCAAAAAAAGCAGTTCCCCACTGAACACCTCAAATCCTTTGCAAACATATTGTTATTCACAGAACGTCCCAATATCCAGCAGTACTAATCTGAACTTTTCTGCTCTCCAAATGCTTTACCATTCTATATCCTGTGCAAAGGACACAGCATGTCCTCTCACAAAAAAGCAGGAGATATTTCCATGCTGATTAGGCCCAGAAAAGTCACCAGGAGAAACAATGGGCTTCTAGCTCCCTTCACCACTGAGAACAAAGCAGAAATGGCAGAGTGGGCAGCCCGCTTCTCAGCAGGAGAGCCAGCTTAGTTAATCAGCAGTTGTTCTACATTTATACTTCATATCAAAGACATGTCTTTTGATGCTCACTGAAGTTTAGGAGGAGCCACAATCCAGGGCAATGAATTTTGGAAAAGGGAACTAAGAGCACAGGGGAGCATTCCCCCATGGACATTCAGTTTCTTGGAGCTTTAGGCTGTGAAAAATCCATTTATTGGAAAATTTCCATATCCTGCCCCATCCATGCATTGCTGAAATTTTCTCTCATCTTCATCTGAACAGCAGGAGAGTCAGGGACTTTGCTTCTGCATGAGCAGCCTGACCCACCTACACTAGAGACCCTTAGTGCTGCAGAAACAAAGTTTCCAAAGCAGAGGTGCACAAGAAGGGGGAGATGAGATCCTCTACTTCCTGATGGAAGTCCATAGAGTCAAATATATTCCCACTGGTTCACCTAATATACATATTAAAAAAATCTATTTTTATTTAGCTGTGCTAATTTGACAAAATTTTGCTGTTATCCAACTTGCACCATATAGCTCTAATTAAAAAGCTACCCAGGTAACTGCAAGAGAGGGAGCCATATGGGGTGTTAGTAGTGTACATTCCCCAGTGAATATAAAAATTAGATGTTTTTGCAATACTAGTTATTTCTTTATCTATAGCACTACCTCAGGACATTCAGAATCTGTACTTTTACCAGATGTCTGCAAAGTAGTAGCTACTCCTTGATCCACTCAACTTCTTTAGTGCCTCAGGAGACATTCAGCACACATCACTAAATAGGCATTTGTATTGGTTCTATGGTTTTATGCTGATCATCATCCTGCTTGTTGTCATAAATAATAGGGTAGTCTCTAAGAAATGTGATTCTGTGCAAAAAAACCAAGCAACTGGAAAAGATTCTCCCTAGAATAGGTTCCCAGATTTAAACAGAGATATTGGTTAGACTGTATGTATTTGCAAACCTATGTCTCTGGGCAAAGATCAGAAACGCAAGGAGAATCACAAACTCAATTTTAACAGTGAATGTGAGCATAAAAACCACATTAAATTGTGTCCTTGTCTGCAGCTCAGGCATTTCTTCAGTACCCTAGAACATGCCCAAGATAACTGAAATCTGGGTGAATTATTTTAGAACTTGTAAGGTGATTTTAACAGATGGCAGATTTCAGTGAAGCTCTCATCTGCATTTGCAGGAAGGAGAGAGATTGACTGACAAGATCATACCTTTCTTTAACTTTGTTTCATGAGTTGCAAGAAAAAATACATCCTAAAGAGAAGAGACTGCACAGATCTGACAATAAAGACTTTTCCTCAACTCTTGAGAAACTCAATTAAAAGTATTAGTATGATAAGACAATGTAAGGGAACAAATGCAAATGAATACAAATCTCCCAGGTTAACTAAACAACTGTCTAAGCCAGAGAACAGCCAAGGCATTCTTCACTAATTTGAGGAAAAAAATGCAGCTTTTGTATAACTCCGGAAAATTCCACTTTACTCCTTTCCAGGCTCAAAAACTGAATGAACATTTGATGACAGAGCTGTGAAGCTCTACCAGAGCCAGCTTCTAGCCTTGAGGTCAGGTAGCATGTCTAAGTAGCAACCCTTGAGTGCCACAAAGTGGGCTGGGGCACAGGCAGCAAAGCACTTTGAGTTCAAAGGTGATAAAGCAGGTACGGATTCATCAGAAGCTTCATTGCACTGAATGCCCTGGGAGATGCTTGTCACTTTCTTCATACTTGCCTCAGAGAAAGAGGGAAAAACATCACCACAAAACCCAGAAGAAAGAACTGAAATAGCTGCCTGTGTAACTCATACATCAACTTTTATTTTTTCTTTCCAGACTGCTGAGGAGGCCGGGGATGGAGGTGAGTACATTGAGAGGCCATCCTTTTGCACAGCTGTGTGTTTGGATTGACGAGTTTGGCCTCAAAATGACAGATGGATGCCTGTAGCTATTCGATACATTCACTGTATGAATAATGAATAAAATGGCAATGCATTTAAAGGGCCTTGGACTCTACCACCACCTAGAGAAAAAGGCTACTCAACTTCAGATGTTTCACAACAGAAAGCTTTAATATTCTGAAGGCCTTGTTTTACTGTTAGGACTGAGCAGAAATCAATGAAGCAGAATTTCAGTTTCTGCTGTTGAGAAAAAAAAAAAAATCTTTTTCTGCAGGAATATCCTCACCAGAGCTTTCACTGGCTTTAAAAGCCTTCCAGAAATTGGTACAGCTCTGGCTGTAATTAACTGAGATACACATAAATGTCTTAGACTTGTGTGATAACGAAAAGCAGCAATGACAAGCCCCAGCAGCTTCACCAAAAGCCACTCCACTGCACCCAGTGGAAGAATTTAAATTAGATCCTTAATACATACATGTATTATCAGAGCTCCTCTTCTTCCACATGGTGTAGGAGGATAGAGCAATGACCATAAATACAGGCATTAAATAGGCTGCTTTCTATTACTAGAGGGACAAAATTGTATCAGCAAGTTGGGTCATTTAATATACATGATAGTGCCTGTAATAGAGCCTGGTAAATCCTGGCCAAATACGAGCTCATTGTTCTCCTCAACTTGCCATCCCCTTAATATCTGAGCAAACATCCTTCCAAAGAAGCTGCAGCTGCTGCTCCTGAGGTGGTTCATAAAAAGCTCACACCAGCCTCCAATTATAAACACAAATATGTCACCTAGTGCGCTACAGATTTACTCCACTCCCCTGCCCAAGACATTTGCTGCGATGACAAATGCCACTTACTAACAACAAAGTCACAGCACCTGGCAAAACACAGATGTGACTTGCCAGTTCCATTTAAAAATAAAAAAAACCCAACCATATTGATGCTTGATTTCATTTGATGATATTTAAATGAAATTTTACAAATGAGATGCTATTTAATCTGCTTTACTTTTATCACTAAACCGCTGCTAGCTAGGCTTGAGGTAACAGCACTGATACATCACGACATTCTTGCTTGTGCTATTCCAAATCAGTGCAGGTATTTCAGGAAGAATTCAGTGGAAGCTTGCCAAACAGGCTAATTTAGAGGCATAACATCATCATTCACCTTTGTGGAATTTGGAGACTGCCTGATACTATGAGAGAGAAAAGTGTATGCCAGCTGGTCCTCCAGTTTGCATTACTCTCCCTTCTCTGTGTTTTGCACATCATGAGAAAACTACTGCTGCTCTCTCCAGGGAAGGCCTGCACTGATAAAAGAGATAGAAGGACCCACGTATCCCCACCCTCTCAGAGAATTCAACATGTAACCCGCATGAAATTTTTTACTACAGGGAGAGAGAGTTTTGCCCATGGATTTCTCTGTAAGAGATACTGCATGAAAATCACTTTGCTTTTGGCATTAGTGAATCCACAAACTCATTTATTTTTTCTTGAGGAACTCCCCTGCTACAGAGAATCTCCAAAGGTCAGACTAGCAGAAGTAACTGGGAAGGCAGCTATCTGGGAATGACCTAACAGCACAGAAAACCTGTAACTTAGAAGAACCCTCTCTCTTCCTCCTTAGCCTTCCAGAAGCCAGAATCCCAACAGCTTGGCTCAGATCTTCCCCAAATCCTTCCATCTGTCTCCTCTCTATAAAACAAATAAAACTGTCTGTCTTGGCAACATTTAGCCAAATCTTTCCTAGACATTGCATCTTGAATGAGATTAAACTATACAACTATTTAGATAACAGAGTCCTGGCAATGACTTAATGCCATATTGGGCTCCCTGCCACAAGTTACTGTGGTCCCAAACAGGATCAAGGATTTCTACCATTGCTTCCAGCATCAGAAACCTCTGAAAGGCAAGTACACACAAAAAAGGAAACTAGTATCTTCACTGTTTACAGTAGAATGTCTGTTTGGCTATACTTGAGCTACATTTAAACAACAGTTAATTGTATTATAAAATCTTAAAAAAGACTGTCACCTTGAATATGAACCTCTTAACAACAGACTTCATGTTCTGCATACCATGCAATAAATAGTACAAAGTTGTCATTCACACAGATTTCAGTAAGCACTTTTTCACTGGATCTTGATGCTCAAAAGGTTTTGCAAATCAAGTACTTTCACTCAAGTTATACATTTGAAGATTTTGGAATCAAGTATCAGAGAGCAGAAGAAGAATTTTTACACAAAATCTCAGAAATTACCTGAAGGGTAATAGCTTAGCTATTAAAAATCCTTTAAATTTTTAAGACTTCCTATTAATATAAATGTTTTAAAACTCTACAACATAATTTTTTTTTAATTCAGAATTAAGTAGAGCCATCCTGCACTTCAGGTAGCCCTGGGACTTCAATGGCTTGTATTGAATTGCTCCTGCCATACCTTTGTTTTCCATAGAAACAAAGTCTGTGACATTTAACTTCCAGATATTTAGCCTTTGTCCCTTGGAATGTACAGTTAATACCTGCTGTATTACTGATGCCAGGAAGTTTTATTACTATACAAATTATACAAATAATTTTCTCCATACTGTTTCCAAAAGTCATCAAATTAACTTCACAAACACCCTGATTTCTCCCAGCAGTCATGCAAAGCAGTCAAGAGGATCAGTTTTCTCCCACTCCAACCCATTGCTCAAACAGCTCACTGGCCACAAAAGAAATGAGTCATAACTTCTTCCTGAGTCTGCTTGAAACTCCAGAAAAGGATTATAGTCTTCAGCAAAAAAAGCAAATGTGTGTTCAGTATTGCTGGGCTTAACTCTTAGCTACAACCAAAACTTTGCAGGTCACAGTGACAAAAAGTCTAAAAATATTGTATTTTCTTTCACTTTCCTTAAAATAGAGGCAATATCTCTCTACATCACAGACCTCCTACATTAACCTTGTTAGCTTTTTAATTAGAAATGTGAAGATTTTAAAGCTTCACCCTATATCGAAATCCAACACTGAAGATCTTCAAATTTCTATTCAAACAGTGAAGCTAAAAGTTTACTGCAGAATGAGAAAGTTTTGGTAATAAAGAAGTATCTAATAGTTGGGATTTTTTTAAAACAAGCATAATAATATAAAAATTAAATGTTTACAATTTTCACATTAGAACTGTTTGCTGAAATTGGCATTACTCCATGAAATGTATAATTAAGTGAAAAAACAGCTAGAAAAATTTTCAACCACAATCTATGCACAAGAGTGAGGTAACTAAAAATGAATACATTCAGATGTATCAATGTTCAGATGCTACTTCAGCTGAAGCTGCTATTAAGGAAACACAGCTGGATGGCTCCTTTTGAAGCCATTCAGTAGTCGAGTTCAAAAGAGATCACTTTCAGAGCCAAAATTAAAAATTGAAAATCTTGTCAGAAAATCAGCAACATCTAGCAGAATTTAAGCTTTTGATTGAGGAAAAAAAATGCTTACTCTGCAGAAATAATATGAATTTTTTTTCTTTTTTTGCAGAGCAGCATTTCCTTTTAGGAAAATTTCTCAGGGGAGGTTCCCAGCCAACACTGCCTTCCTGACATCCAGCTGCTGCAATAAGTATTAAAACTGTGACTCCCAGGGACTAGCAAAGGTACTGCATCTCCATGTTCTCACAACAAAACCAAAATAAAAGGCAGTTTTAGATTCATAGGCTCTTTAAAAGGTCACAGAAAGTATTATACTATTACAAGATTAGCTAATTATATTATTTATGGAAAGCATTTGTCCTGGGAACAGAGATTAGATATCACTACAATTGGATGTGTCAGTGACAAATCTAAAAATTAAACAGAACTCCTTTAAAATTCAAAGCTGGGGTTTTTTAACCACAATATCACTCTGTATATACTGTCCTTACAAAATATCTCTATACCATTACCTATTACCCTGAGAACTACTACTATTAATGCTAATAGTGCTCAGCATCATGCTCACAGCTGAGCAGGTAGCAGATGCTGTGATTTCAGCTTAGTGCCCAGTGATAAATTCAGGCTCTGTGTATGTAGATGAGTTGTGACAAATAAATTATTCCATTTGAGTTAATCTGAGGGATGAAACTTTCCCAAAGGATCAAGACAGAGGCAACAGAGAAAAATATCTTATTAGATGGTTACTAAGTAGCTGGTAGTAGGAACTTGCAGATCTCGTGTCCTGACAAAGCCTTATGTGCCCATAGTTTCAGAAGTTAATCACACTCTTCTACTTGAGCTGGATGGTGGGAAGAGCTATCATGACTTCAGGCTCCTCCTGATTTGCAACTGAATACTTCTACTTGTTTATATTCATGAAGTTGGAAGGTGTACAATTACATAAGCAATGTGACACAAGATTCTAATTACCTCTGGTCTGGACACCAAAGCATACAGGAACCTTGGCAATGGTTGCAGGAGTTTAAATAAAAATGTCACGGCTTATATCATAAAAGCATCTTCTGCTAGATTTCCTCTCTTGACATAATTTAACTTCAAAACATTTTAAAGGCCAAGCTTGTCAGAAGAGGTTGATTTTAAAGGTTGAGGGGGCGAGGTTGACTTTACAACACAAAAAAAATGTACAGCTATAATTAGACATTACACTAAGTCCATTATTGCTCACTCTGATGATAAAAAGTCATTACTGATTGTTGAAGGACTGAGCTCCAAAGGGTTCTAATGAACAATCAACTCCATATAATGAGGGAGATAAGACCATATTAGGCAGCCCAGAAAATCAGGGACAACTCAGAAAACAAAAAAAAATCTTGCACAGAAGGTCAAGTCTAAGAGTAACATGACACATCTAAACCTAGTTAGTCCCTGAGCAGTACCTTCAGTTCCTCACCCTACATATCATCATTTACACTGGGCAGAAGGAATACTCTGCAGCAACTGCTGTATCTATGTTTCATTACTGATAATGCCTGTGAAAAAATTAAGTAGAAAATAATGCAGAACCAAAACTAAGTGATCAGGACTCTTCTCAGCATGCAACACTGCCCTGAAAAGAGAACACTTGCCAACAACTTCTCTATTTTTTTAATATCACAAGATGAAGACCAGAACAGGAGTTCCTTGACTCCATGGGCAGGCAAGGTGACTCTCAATCTAACCAATCTTTAGCTCACATCAAATAAAATTCAAGTTTTAAAATGACCATGAAAAATCCTGTTCATCCCCCCTGGTTCCCCATTGCCTGGGGAAAAGAACAATAATTGCAGCATGTTAATTATTTTGCCTTAACTTTTGCTGCATCCTACTCTCTTTGTGCCACTCTGGTGCCCCATTACACAGAAGGGAAATTTTATTTATCTGGAGGACTGATAGTATCTGGCAATCTTGCAGGTTAGGAGATGTTGCTTGGACCAAAGTAGTGCTAATCTAGACTTGGATACAGAGGCAGGCTCAAAGAATCTAAGGTCCTAATGTCTACTTTGAATCTTCATTTCCACATACATAACTAGAAAAATGTGTCAAACAGGGTCTCTTTGTAATACACTTTCTTTGCATTAATGAGATCTGTCTCACCTACCACCTTCTCTCTGCACCACACACATTTTCTTCATTGTTTCCATTCTGAGCCAAAACAGTTGCTTAGCAATACAAGAATAGAATAAGGCATGCTTAAAGTCTTCCTCCTCTGCTAGATGTCCTGTAGTGGCCATTACTAGAGAAAAATTGACTTTTCCATTATCTTCTTACTGTTTCCATAGCAGTTTCTCCCCGTTCCCATGGCATTTGCTTTAGCTTCCTCCCCACCCTAATATTCTCACATTAACCTTTTCTTAGACACAGCATATACTCTCACCCCTCACATATATATGATACATTTCTCAGCTCTGGGCTTTTTGATATGAATTTTCCCCCTAATTCTCAGATGAATCACATTCATTACAGATTTAAGCAAATAAACCCAGAATGTTGCAAGACAATACCTGCAGAAGAAATAACCTCTAAGTAAAACACTACCTCTTCTAGCCAACAGGCTACATGGAGGAAAATTGCCAACAGAAAGGTAAATAAAAGGTGCTTGAATTTTATTCTTGCAGTTCAGGAATCAATAAGATTTCTTTCTAGCAAAATTCCCAACTGCTAGTTTCAAAAATGAAAGCTGTGTTGTACTCTCTCTCCATTTTGGTGCCTGATATTTATATAAAAGTCTCACAACAAAATTAACAGAACAGGTAGGAGTCCCTGAGACTAATCTTTCTCATACAGCATTAGCTTCCAGAGATTTCTATCTAAAGACTGGGAGTCACAGGCCTTCAGGACCATTCCTTGAGAAAAGCCATGCCTTATGTACATCAAGATTTGATCTTGTTCTCCCTGTGAGAGACAGTAAGAATACATATGACTGGAGTTTCAAGGTTTGTCACCAAGTGCAGGTACAGAAACAAAGCTGTACCTTCACTGCATGTACATGACATAATGCACAGGTGTAGCAGTTCTCACTCCACAGAAGAGCTTTGTTTGTCCATTCAGGCTTGCAGCAAGCCTTCTGAAGTTTTTGTTGTGCTGCTTATTAGATTTGTGGTATCAATAATCACATTAGTGCAAATGGTTAAGGGACAGTTTCCTCAAGAAAGATCACTGCTCTGGAGAGAATTAAGCTTATCTAATTACAACCCATGATGCTGCTGGACATTCTCCCCTGCTCTGCTACTGGTCCAGTGTCATCCTGTTTTAAAACATCCTGACTGTGCTCTAGGCATTGGATCAAATATTTGGAAATCACAGCCTCATTTATGAGTGTGCCATCCTATGGTCAGTTAACGGTGTGCTACAGATCAGCCATGGAGATAGTGGGCAGCAAACACATCTGATCCTCCAAGGGAAGAGCCTTAAGAGTCATAGGACGGCCTTATAACCACAGTCCTGCATGTTCCCTGTTGGAACATACACCCTTGAATTTCCTCCTGTGGTACCTTACACTTTCCTGGCCCTTTGTCCTATCTAGTCCTGCAGTGAGCTGTGACCTGCTGGAGAACACAGCCCACACTAATCCTCATTCCAAACAGCACGACTCTGCATGGAGGCAAAGTCTGCAGCAGGCTCTGCAGCAAATGCTGCCTTTTGCTGTATGTCAGGGCACACAGGGGCACTGCCTTTGTATTTGGCACAGAGTGAGTGGCAGAGGAATGCTAACAGTGGCTAATGACTACGTGGAGCACACTAGGAATGCAGCAGACCCTGCTTCAGATGCACAGCAAAGGGTATGGCAAAGAAAGGCAGCTCTCTGCAATAACAGCCAGCCTGAACAGCACAGTGTGGCACAAGAAGATCCTTCTGTGGAGGCTCCATTAATTGCACTTGCTTTAAATTTGTAAAGAGCCTGGAGGCTTGAGGTCCCACTCATTAAGATTTTGGCAAAATCTCACAGAACTGGGCCTCTTCCAAAACATTCAAGTCTCTGGCAGAATGAGGTTCTTAGATTCTATTCACCCTGACTTTAACCAAGAAAATAATTACATAAGGTTTATTTTTTTATAATGCAGGCATGACACTTAGATCTAAGCATTCTGCAGTGAGATATGTTTTCATAAATGCATCAATCATACAAATATTTTTGTCCAAGGAGTTTTCAGGAAATTACAATGAGTATCAAAGATCACACTATTCAACAGAAATCATTTTAATATTAAAGTCTCATAAATTCCTCAGCGAGTAATGCTGTCTAGATTAAAATCAAAACCCAGATGAAAAAAAAGCCCTATTTCCTTATTTATTTCAGACGGCAGAACGTGGAGAGCTACCTCCACCTGAAACCACTGGTTATCCAAGAACAAGACTGTCTGGTCTCCATGATCCTACATCACACAAAACTTCTTCAAACTGAAGCACCAGGGCTCAGTTCACTTGAGCCATTGACCTAATCCCACCAGCTACATTGCTCAACTCCTGGGAGGTACAACTATGAGGAGAGAGTAAAATCTCCAGCTTTTTCTTTGTAGAAGTCTTCCTCTTTTTTTTTTCCCTTTTTCCTTAAGATAATTTTTTTCTCCCTATATCTCTTCTAACCAACACTTTGCAAATTTTACCTGCCAACTCCTGCTTTGTGGTTTTTATGCACTCATGAAATAGCTTCTGCATCTCCAAATAGACATTAAAATTGCATGGTTGATGTTTCTGAGCAGAAAAGATTAATCAACAGGGGAGATGGCTTCACTATCCATAATACATGCTCTGACACCAATGCCATTTATACATCTGCTTCACCAAACAAGCTTCCAGACTGAAGATTGGGATGGATATGATATCAAAGTACTCAAATTAAGCTACAAACAGCTTGCTGGCTGATCACTTTCTTTGAGGTCAGTATTAACACCCCTATTTCAGTCACATGTAGCTGAGGGGCAGACACAGGACTGCTACCTGTGCAATTGCAGCAGCAAGTTCTGGGAATATCAAGAGCAGGTAAAAGTTGACCTGACATCTAGTGCTGCATTTTGCCTTATTTTATTCAGGCTACACTGAAGCATCACCACAATGCAAATGTAGAGGTAAATACATGACAGCAAACTCAGGTTTTTACTTCCTGGAATTCACCTGACATTTCAGTTTCTCCTTTTTCCCGAAGTTTTGCTGGAGTTTTATTTGCTTTTATTTTCCTTAAACAGAACAGAAACTATTTGTAGGAAAAATGACAAGTCAGTGCAGAACTTCATCATGCTCCAGGACAACATGAAGATTCAGATTCTTTCTTCACATGTAAGAAGAGAACTACTGCTAAAACATTGCTGATATTCTAGATCCAGAATAAAACATTAAGAATCCCTGTGGTATTTCAGAAGAATAAAAGGGTAAAATGAGTCATTTGCAAGCTAATTCTCCATATGTAACAGACTATTTGTCCAGATTTAGACTATAATCTTCAGGGAGGTTAAGAAGAAACAGGCTCCCAGATACCACTGAAAAGCAATGAAAATTCATTGCTTAAGGGAATTAAGATTAACACTTCTTTTTTGATTTCTATATTTCATCCCCTTTAGTAGCTAGCACCTATATAATTAGGGAAAATAGCAAAAAAGTTTAGTCAGACGGGTAGAATTCCATTGGCGTATTCAAAAGACATACACTATCACAAATAACATTTCTCGGAAAGTGAAATACAAAAATAACACAACATGAACTGCTTGTGTAAAATTAAGGGGAAAATAAACTAGTTATTAACATGTTACTAATTCTAAAACATAGTCAATGGAAGTTAAAGCACTAAACGATGGCAGGCTAATAGGTTAGATACATCACAACAACTTGAAAACTTAAGAGAAGTCTAGAAGGAAGAAAAAAGGTCATTACTTGGAGCAGACTTTTGTAGTTTTTTCAATCAATATAGAAAAATAGAGCAGGTGAGTACCATTGTCAATGAAAGTAATAAAAGGAAATTTTCATGAAGACTTGGAAGGACCCAGTCCAAGCAACTGTTCTTCCAAAATTAATAAGCCAAGATATTGAGCAGAGAACTGAAGACCTGACTTAGCATGAGGTCAGCATTTAGCGTGTCTTAGAAAGGATGAAAATTTCAAAGGGAAGTAGGGCTGCCAACTTCATTTGTGTATTAAAAGGGCAAAGGCAATGTAGAAAGGGCATCCATGACTAGACACCTTGCAGATGGTATAAACCTCATATTTACTGCCAGTTAACTGCTCTAAGTAAAATACATTTTAACACAGCACTTCTCAGTTTAATACTTCTGAAGACAAGTCATGGTGGTTCAATCAGACAGAGATACAGAGTAAAGCTGAGGGACCATCACAAGTAATTGCCTCAAGATGATTTCCCAATAGTCTGCAGTGGCAGGAAGGACTAATACCATCCCTGAATGTTTAAAAAGGAGACAAATGAAGACGAACAAAGTCAGTATCACCTTTAAGCCTAACATTGGTGAAACGGTTATTGGGCTGTTGCTCCCAGTTGGATTCAAGGAAGATGTGAAAAAGCAATGAGGAGTTAAAAGAAAAGCCTCAAATGTGATTCACTAACTGAGATACAATCCTTACCATGCAGGGCTTACAGCATTAAATATATTTAGCTTTCAAGAAAAGTTTCAGCTGTAGCTTGGTCACTGTTCATACAGGTGAAAGGGAGAGCTGTGGTGGCAGGTTGTTGACAAAGTAAAAACAAGACCAACAGATGGGAGTTGAAGTAATGCAAATTCTGTCTGGCATAAAAAATAATTTACCACCACAAAGGCTAATTAAACACTGGAACAGTTTTTCAGTGATAGACTTCTCCCAACATAAGCCCTTAAACGAGATGAAACACTTAAAAATATGTTATTTTATGATTTGATGTGCTACACTAGATTCATCTTCAACAGCCTGCAGGAATTACATTGCCCTTGCACTGACTTCAGTTTCTCCATATTACTTACAATATCCTCATGCAAAGATGCATGGCCAATGCAGACTCCCACAAGGGAGTCAGTCACCAAGGTCAATCCAAGTACACTTTGGTAAAATACAAGGAAAACATTGCAGAAAAAAAAGGGGATAAAGAGAGAGATACATATATCCTTTCTGCTCTGAAGCTGCAAAATAACAATCTTTATAGACAGCACTGAATAATAGGAATGAATAATAGGAAAAATACAAGTCTTTTGACTCAGCACCTCAGTGACTCTCACTTGAAATACCAAGAGAATAAGCATTCCATCAGCACTGCCACTGAATGCTCCAATTATGCACTTTCAGCATGTTACTGCTTTTTGACAAAATTTAGGTTGATGGCACCAAGGACATTTCTACCACTCAAAATAATTACTAAAATAATCTTGCATAACACAAACCACTGGAAAATACATTCAATAAACTGGCTTCCCAAACAAACTTCAAGTGATCTTTTATCCTCTCCTTTCACCAGATGAAAAGAGACAGAAAAGATAGAGTAGTAGGTCACCGAGATGTATGCAGCATTTGACAGCCTGGGCCATAATCTGCTTTCATTTGTGTGGTTAAGTAAGTGCAGTCCTTGCCCCAAATCACAGATGACTCTCTTAAGGACACTGTAATCTGAATGGTTAACCATTGGAAATGCATTTTCTTAACTCAAGCAGGAAAAAAGCAGAGAAATGGGGATATCAGAGACAGAAAATGCCTACACTTTAAACATATTCAGTGAATCCTATTTGCAAAAAACACTAACTGCTACTCTCCATGTTTAAATATTCTATGACTGGAGAAAGTCAATCCGTTTCTCCTTTCCTCATTCCAATTTATAACAGCTTATTGTGCTTTAATTAGTCCAAGTGTTCTGTTGGGTTTCTAGGCAAAAGGTGCTAAAAGCCCATGTAAGCAATAAGCATTTTATTAATAAGCTGTGATTTATCATCATGGAAGATAACATTAGAGTTCTCCATTTTTGCTACATTGAGATGACATTACTCTCACATTCTAGGTTTATTCCCAGATTTTGTCTGTGCTCAGTTCTTTCCTGGATTTTAGTAATAAATATCCCAGACTACCTGCAGACAGCATGAGAAACTGATTTGCCCCAACCATCTCTCCTTTCAATATCAGCCAACACAACGAAGTGCAAGTGAAAGTCAAAAAGGTAAAGAGAAAGGGAAAGCAGAACCAGCATAGGCGAGGCAGAAGCATCAACATCTGCAACAGGATCTAAGCTGAATTACACCAAAATCAACAATACTCCTTCAGCCTGCAAAATTCCTGATTCAAATACATCTTCATTACATATAACAACAAGCATATAGTACCCATCTGTCAACAGCATGTGCACCTCTCATCTTTGAGGGCTATGACTCCTTATGATCAGTGTTTTTAATATGAAAATAAGTCAAGGACTGGAAACCCAATTGTTTGCCATGATACAGCAATCCTAACTCCCTAAGCTTTCATAAAAAAGGAAAAGTAAATAGACTTTTTTAATAAGAACATCAGTACCAGGCTGCAGCAAACTAAAGCAAAAATCCTATGAGCAATGCTTTGATGACTTCCAAATATCTGATAACTCTGCCACATTTATTTGAAGTTACCTACAAAAGTCTTAGTTACAAGCACATAAAAATTAGTTCAGCTCTGTGTCTCCCATGGAGTTACAATACATTTTACAGCTACAACTTTATCCTGATGGATAATGTTACTTCATTTTCCTTGTCAAAAATAACTGCTCTTCTTTCTTAGTGCTGAAATTCCCAATAAGCTGGATGGTATCTGTGTTTAATGACCTACACCACAAATGTATTACTAAGTTTAATTGGGCAATGTTTGTACAGTGTAATGAATTCTAAGTATTGTTTTAAGATCAATGTGAAAGGTGTTGTAATTTGTTATCTAATACCAAATTTCTGCAAGAGTTGATACACATGCAAAAGACATTCTGCTTGCTACTACCATGTCTGAGGGTGTCAGAATGATTAAAACTCCATGTTTCCTGAACAATTAACTAACATCTAAATCTCATCTTATTACCTTGAATGTACTGAGATGGTACAATAATCCATCTCAAAATCAAGAAAGAATTTACATATCTTTTTCAGAAAATAGATGACATGTAAAATGAACAACATGGTGGATAAAACCAAATCTTCACGTCTTTTCAGTCTGTTCTACATTTGATTTTCTCTGCTGTACTATAAACAAGTTGTAGCAGTGATAGACTCAAATAATCTAGAAACTCCAAAGAGAGAAAGCTCTCTAGGCTAACAAAACAATTCACTTTAAACAGAAGGCACATATCACTCAGTATGTTTTGACAAATCTAAATGTGCTCAAATGTTTGTTTTCTTTGACTAGTTCTGGTGCAGACAGCACTTGCATGTCCCAAATTCAATTTTGTGATTTGGAAACTTTTTCTGTTAGTGTTTCAAATGGAATATATGACTTGCAATTCATTTATATTTCCTTCCTAATTAGTAGTTGGCAAGTAAAATAAATTAGGTGCTTGATAAACATACACAATTATATTTTCAAAGCAGTTGTATTTATGCTTGGAAGGAAGGACAGTTTTATGAATATGTAATCAAGGATGTAAAATTGGAAAGAAAACAAAATAGAGCGCAGTTAATTTAGTGGTAGCGACAAATTAACAGGATGCCAAGCCCCTTGCACATGCACTGCCCTGATAAACTTGTTATTTGGCAAAGGTTCACTCTAAGAGGAGCATGGTAATCCTTCTTCTTCATTTGCTCTTCTTTATTACTCCTCCGAGAAAATATTGTTTCTAAAATAAAGATCTGCATGAGCAAAGATAACAGAGTCCCCGTTCCATGCTTAACCTCTTTAATAGCTAAAAAGCTTGGAATATATAGCTCTTTCTATTTCCTTTACATATTTGGCTACAGGTATGTGCTGCACACCAGTGATTACCAAGCATTCATGGGCAGCTGTGCCTTCAAATGAAAGATGAAACTGAACTGAAAGTTTGTTTGAAATGGAAGTAAAAGCTGGCAGATGGCAGCATCCAGAAATAGCACCACTGAAAGTGAATTTGTTGTGTAGCTCCTGCTCCAGAGCACTAGTGAGAACCAGGGGGGAGGACAACGACAGAGGTGAAAGGGGAAAAATAAAAAGGAAGCTCTAGGGGGAAAGAAAACCATAGAGAGGATGAAAAGAAATGACAAAAATAAGCTTCAGGCATCAACACCTAAAAAGTGAACACAAACTTAAAGAAGGGTGTATTAGCAAAGTATCAGAAATATCCACAAGCTGGGTTTATAAGAAAAAGAATTATTTAGAGAAAGAAAACTGACCATCTGTCAGAATCAAAGAAAGAATCTGAATCCTAATGTGCTTTTCATATACTATGGAAAGCCAAGATGTAGAAAGGGATACACATCTATGCTTTCCAGAAGATATGGGGGTAAAGGCACGCACACAAACATTCAATAGGTTCCTTTTTGGTATTTTTCAAGGGAAAACTGTGACCTTAATTGTAACTTGCTAAAAAAACACAAACAAAAATTAATCACTAATGTGGCAATGAGGATAGGAAGAATCTCAAACACAACACACAGCTCTGTTGTGTAATTTTGTGACCCCAGAGCATAGCAATCCACAACACCCAGACACACTTGCACCTCCAGGGAGGTGGCTCCCTTGCTCAGGAGAGCTCCAGCCCTGAGACTGGGCATTCAGCTGCTGCAGAGATAGACCAGATACCATGGTCAGCAGCTCCACAGTGCTTTTTGGTAAGGTGGCTCTTCGGGAGTTACAGTACCAGTGGCAGAAGGCGTGTCTCCCTTAAACAATTCTGTTTACAGTCAACTGTAACTTCATTTTTTGAGCAAAAATTTCCCAGAAATTACATAAAGACAAATTTGAGAGAAAACTTCACCTTAACTGATTCAACCTTTGTCCATTTCTTCTTAGACTGACACTACACACCCCTGTTCAGCGATGGTAACTCCTCTGAATATCACAGTGGTCTTGAAGAGCAATAATAAATACACTGGTATGTTTATGGAAGGAAGGCCTAAGTAATGCTTGAAAGATGGTCTGAAAGAGCCTAAATCACATTTCAAAATGCAATTTTGCCCAGGAAAAGTCTTCAGAAAACATATCACCAGAGGTTGATTGATTTGCATTAAATGAATCCCATCACTGCTTTCCAAGCAAGGATGCTAGAAGAAATGAGTTACTCACCCCTCACTCTGCAGCAAAAGGTGGAAAAATATAATGTGATGGAACAATTAGAAACTGCAAATTAAGATCACATTTGGATGTAGGAATAATTTAAAACATGAATATCCTATTTTAGAAACTTCATTTAATGCTGTCTTTTGGCTGCAAGTAATGTCCAAGCTTTTGAAATCCGCAAAATAAGAGGGCAGATTATTCTGATGACTTTTAACAGATCTCTAATCACAGTGCTGTTACTCTGCATTTCCTTGTTTAGGAAAAGCTCACAACCTTGCCTCCCTGATAAACACTGTTACAAATGATTCAGACAAATTGCCCATGACAACCACTTAGCAAAAATCTTCTGAGTCACTTCATGATGATTCATTTACTTTTTCATAATTTTAAAAACAAACTTCCCTGTTCGAAAAAGTTGAAAGACCTCATTGAAGGTAATTTGAAATTTCAAAGCTCTAGTTTTTACTAGATACAGAACTCCTGCTTTGCCAAAATAAAGCTCTTCTGAGAAGTTCTCATAAATTCCATATATTTCTAGCCTTGTGAACCAAGCCCAGTCTGAGTACAATGTTGAAATCAGTGACATCAGGTAGAAGAATTGGTGGGTTCCTAAGCAATACTGCCAAGTTCAACAATGTCATCCAAGATTTCTCAAAACTACATTCATTCTATTGTATTTGCACAACAAATAAATGTCTGGTGCAATTAAATAAAAGCTTGTGAAAAGTTTAATTTGCATCAATAAGTTCTAAACATCTGAAATTGCAACCGAGGTTTTTCTTTACAACAAATATTTGTTTCACCAAGAAAGTACAAAGTAACCACTTTACAAAATTCGGAGCTGTTGACATCTATTGAGCAAGTATTTCTATATTAGACTTGAGATCTATTTTTTTTTTAATGTTCCCAGAAGACCAGAATAATGACCAGTCCTTAACAAAGAGCTACACTGGAGGTGACACTTGTAGACTTAAAGAAAAAAATAAATATGGTCTTAATATAGTTAATCAGATTCTTTGTCTGTGAAGAACAGCTGGCAGACTTATAACCAAGGAAATCCCCCCTAAATACTGGGAAATTTCGCTTACTAAGATTTCAACTCCCCAAGAGCCAATATCTATGACTCGCACATGAAGAGCCAGACACAGGTTAACAGAATTCTAGAGACATCAAAACCAAAGAAATTTGTCTTTTTGCTGCTATGCTGATGGATTTCTGATTCAATAGCATGGATTAACAGGCCACTGTTAAATACAGAGAAGCTAAACAGGAAGCTCTAGGGTGATGAAGAAAATTAAGTTACTCCTTGCAGTCAATTAACAACAGGAGTGTGACAGATACACCAAAACCAAGGGAATACACAGTCAAATTTGAAACTATGTCCTCATGAAATGCTGCTTTCCCAAAGGACAGATGATTGTGAAATAGCATAAGATTTTACAAATTGGGCATGCTTTGTTCTGCAGTTGTTAAGTCTCTGGAGGGAACTGAGGAATCCAATTTTGCACATCATGTTTGTAGGTAAGAACTGTGATGCCCAGGCAGTAGAGTCTGAGGCTTCTGAAGCAGCAAAAAAACTTCATCTACGCAAGCAACATTCACAAATCTTTTTTCCTCTTATATGTTGTTTATTGCAAAACAAATTAATAACTGAGTGTTGTGCAACATGCAGATCTGTAAAACCAGTCATTGCAAATGAATGCTTGTGCAGAAAGGTTAAAATTTTTCTTCTATTACACATAAATTAGTGTTTCATATTTATCCAGTAAACTGAGACAGAATAATGTATTATTTAAATGAACTTACTGAGAAGACGAGAAGTTCTTATCTTTTTCCTATTATGTTTGTGCCATTCTATTAGTTTCACAGTACTTCCAAGTGTGTCCTCATTTCCTCAGACATTTGGATTTCAAATCTTTCACTATACTTCCTTAAGAAAAAATAGTTTTCTCCACATTCCCACATGGCTGAACTCTAAGGTAAAGTAGAGCTCTCCAGTTCTCTCTCTACTAAGAGCAAAGTTACACATTGTACCCAAATAGAAAAGAAATATGCAGGTAACCTGAGAGGTGTGAAAGAAGAAAGCCAGTGTATGGTTCTGGAGATCTTTCTGGCAAAACTGATCAGCTATTCTACAGTAGCTGTTAAAGATATGAACTGTTCTTTAATATTTCAAAAACATTCTCAATGAGAGCTTGCCTTCTGCCTCAAGAAGCTTGTTCCCCCTCAAGCCTGCTGATACAAAGTGCCATCTACAAATATGTTCTTTTTCTTGGTATCTGCAGTTACTTGTGTTAATAGCAAAAGGGATCAAAGATGAGAATGTTTCAAACATTCTCCCTGATGCTCAGAAAATACAAGTTATGGAAGAGAACAGCACTGTAAATGGGGCAAAGCAGATAGCCATAAATACAATGAGACACAAAGATAACTTTACCCGGCCCACACATACATACTTCTATTATGTTAGCACTAATTCTAACTAAAAGTATAGTTACACACCTCTTCACATTCATTCTCAGTTTCACCTACATAAAACTGTAGTCGTTCTTGTGGTTCATGCTATGCATCTCCAAAGGAGAGACTTTTCTTTTCTCTCTCTTTTCCACCCCCTCAGTCTCCTGCCTCCCAGATGCAGCTGTTGTAGTATCTATAAACTCCAGCCTCAGGTTTTCAGCTAAATTTTGGTAAAAACCTAAAATTTAAGTATTGTTAAAAAGCAGTAATGTTCTCATAGTTTAATCTTCATTAAACACTTAAAAAAAATAATTTAGTGTCATTCATCTATTGACTGGTAAAGAGATTTTTGCTGAGATAGACACTCTTGGCCAGGAACTGGAAATCCTAGGTAAAGCCTATGAACTGCAGTGTGCTTATCTAAAACTACATATGTCTGTTTTTACCCTGTATAATAATGCTTGAAGATAATTTCAAAATACAATTTTTTATTATTGTATTGTTTTCTACCACTTTGTTCTCTGAGTATCTTCAGAGTCACATCTGGGCTACTGAACCACCAACCTGTAGAATTCTAGCAGTCAAACCCAAACTTGTTAAGGTTCTTGTTAAGAGCTGAGGCTCACCCACTGTAGGGCAAACACTGACATCAAATACAACTGAAGCACATTGCTAATTTGCATGACAGCAATCCAACATCTAAGCTGTGACAAGACATGGCAACCTAAAACTTGCTAAACTCCTAAATTAAAAAGAATTTTTAATTTCCCCTTCTGAGTATTGAGAAATCAGTATCTGTTACAGCATCCATTGACCTGCTGCACTATCCCATTCATGCACAACTACTCCACACCTGATGGTAACACTCTTATCTGCTGTTAACACAGTGCAGCAGTACATTAATTCCACCTCCAGACAATTGACCCCCTGTCTGAATCATATTTGCCAGACTGAAATTTTTCAGGGATTCAGTATTTTATTAAAGGTTTCACAGGGTAAACGCTAACAGCCCTAATTCTCTTCTTTCTCAAGTTCCCCCAGGGAAGAACAGAAGAGTCAATTTATCTGACTACCCTTTGTTTTCAGAAGCTGGCAATATCAAAGAGGTCTGTAGATAGTGGATATAATCCTGCAATAAGAAATTTTTTTAATGTTCAGTTCTAAGTGAAGTGGATGCTTAAGTTATTAGTGTACATAGTGGTTGCCCCTTGAATTGAACTATGTAATGAAGTACGATCCCAGTGAGTTAAACAGTACCAACAGAAAGTGATGCTAGTGTAGCTTTCATTAAAACTCAAGAAAAAAAAAAAAGGCAAAAAGAGGCCCTTTGATTCGCTAACTACTGTTATTCCCTCAGTGTCTTGCAGCAGAGTATTTCTAACATACATGGATCCAGTACACAAGGGATTTGCTGTCCTTATATTACACACTGTGATAAATTTCAACTGGTATGATAAGCATCTGATTTATTTCACAGTAGCTTTTGAAATAGCAATACCACATCACAGGTCCAAAGAAGAGCTGGTTGAAATTATCTTCAATTGCATTAATTATCTTGCAGCACACAGGCTAAACTATACCATATAAGCAAATGTACTGCAAATTCCATCTAAAACAACTCTGAAAATAGAGACTTTTATTTCATTACACTACTTTCACAGTGCAGTAAGTTCACTTGCTGTATTCATTAAAAATGTCTTATCCTGAAATTAATGGCTTAGAGAATTTGAACAATTCTCCAAGAGATACAATGAAAATCTACACTGTCCTGGTTTGAGGTAGAATGGGGTAAATTTTCTGGTTTGTGTTTGTACTAATACTTTTGCTTGTTAATGTTGTGTGTAAGATTGTTTTCCGTTGTATAATGTTTAAAGAAAAATGGAGGAAATGGTGGGGGATGGAAACCGGCTAGGGAGTTAACGACGGCCATCAAGTTCTCAATAGGAAGACAAAGAAGAGCGATCGACGCCTCAGGCAGACCTCGCCAGGTTGGAGCCCAGCCTGGGGGAGGTGCCGACAAGGAACTCGTGGTCGGCTGTACCGGAAAGAGAAACCGCAAGGGGAGGGTTCTACATTGATGGATGTAACATGTGGCCAATGGGGTATTCCATCCCATCTGCCCTCATGCTCAATATAAAAGGAGGGATCGAAGGCTCTTTCTCTTCCTCCTCGGCTCTTCCCTCGTCGGCCGTTCCCTTCCCGGCTCTGTGCTCTTCAGACCACAGGCCTTCTCTCCTCGGCCTGCCCACGTGGAAACGCGATCATCATCCCGGGAGCTGGATTCTCCTCGGCCTGCTCACATGGGGTCGTGATCATCATCCCGGGAGCTGGATTCGGTCTTGTAAATATTGTACACCTTTTTATCTTTTCCTTTTGATTTTGTTTATTGTTTCATTATCTATTAAAGTAGTTTGGAATTCTTCCGAACTCTTAAATCTCCTCCTTCTTTCCTCTCCTCTCTTCAGAGAGAGAGGAGGGAGGGCCATCTGTCTCTGGGGGGCTAATTTATTAATTTTGGCCCAAAACCAGGACATACACGTACATTAAACTTTACATACTCAGCAATGGGAAGGTAAATAGATTCATGAGAGAAGATCATTTCTCATGAAAAATGCCCTGAAATAAGAATGAACCTTCTCTGAACATCATTCACTATTCTCTCATTTGGGATTGGCAGCACTGGCAGCCAATTCACATCAGAATCTGAATTCATTGAGATCTCTTCACAGACAACTATCAAGGAGCCAGCAGGATGACAATCAGAATCAGGTCCTCTGTATTCAAATGCAGGACACAATACTGCAGCTAAAGGTCAAATGCAATGACCGAGTGCAATATAAAGACAGTTAATTAGGCTACTTTACTCCCATTTGCTAGACTCCATCAACAGACTTGGCCACAGAAACATTTTTCTGCTCCAGGGAACCCAGCAAAACCCAGTTCCTTATTTTCACAGGGCAACACTACTCTACATGTATGTGTGTAAATACTGGGCATGTATGTACCTTACCAGGGATTTAATGCTCATGTTATCAGCACTTTATTAGTAATTAGCTTCCTTTGTTATGGAGCACTCATGTACTAAAGGAAACTAGGACACAATCTACATAGTGTCTGCCTTGATGGTATAGCATAACTAAAACATGGACAGGGTTTTTGCTAATCTATTTATTGGTACAGTGGGTAAAAGAGAATAAAGATTTATTTCTACTGCATGCAGCAGTGCTGCAAGTTAACATATTTCATAACATTTCTTCTCATGGGATGAGGCAGTTTCCTAACTCCTTCCTTAAAAAGGGAGAAGTGATTGTTTTAGTTAACATATTGCCACTAAGAGTATAATGTTTTTGTAGTTAGCAGAACAGTTCTTCCCAATTTCCATTTTTAATGTGTATTCTTTGCCCACATGAGGACAGTCACAACCCTCCAATATAAGCAGACAGCTTTTCACAGAAACAGTCTCAACAAAACAAACAAGCATTTAGACTATTGCTCTCCAACTAAAATACAATGGCAGCAGAAGGCACTGAATAACAAGGAAAAGCAGAGGAAAAGAAAATACTTTGTCCATCTTGATATGGCCAGGGAATTGAAGGAAGTGGAAGAATGAAAAATATGTGATAAATTGTGTTTATGTGCTGACCTCACAGAGTGGGTATAGAATTAATTTCAAAGTGAAAAATAGCCCTGTGAAACTACTGTAATCTATTTATCCACATACCATCTCTAGAGCATTCAGAAGGGATCCAGTATATTCTCAGTTCTGTAAAACTCCCACTAATTTCAAAGAATGTCCAGCACCAAGTCACTTCTTGAGAAGTGACTTTCTCTTTTAAATTGTCCAGGAACTTCTTCTAAACAGGCTTTAAAAATCCAAATTTAGAAGAGTTATCATGCTTGGAAAATACCAGCCAATATAACACAACTGTAACCAATGTTATTAATTTTTCATTTTAAAGAACACTAATTTAACAGACAACTTTGGAAAGGGAAATTAAACCATATACAACTCGCCTCAATTTTTAGCTTTCTGCAAGGAAACCTTGAAAGCTAATTAGGATATGCTATAATGCTATATACAAGTTAATTATAACTATATAGCTATAATTAACTTCTAATTTCATCCATTCCCTGGTGGCAGTGACAAAGCCAAATGTGATGCCATCTATCAGAGCAAGACAGAAAGATCTGATGTATCAAAAGCAATGGATGAAATCAACAAATTCAGTACAAATGTGCAACTCCAAGAGACATTTAAAAACAGGAGGCACTTCCCACCAAAGTTGAAGGACCATGCAGAGACAGAGGTGCATATCAAATATTCAATTATTGACTGTAATCTGTTGTTTTCCTGTCACTCTTTGCCTTCCTTCTTGAAATCCATCATAATTATGTTTTTTTAACCTGGTTCTTCAAGAAATGAGGCATATGTCATTGTGTTGCCTGGCCATCTGTTAGTCTTGTGTTTTCCCTCAAACACATTCAGGAACTGTTGAACAATCTGACAGAAGGTTGAAGGTCTCAGACATACAAATTTCTGAAGATTTCATCAAAAGCTACAGATAAGAGGCAATGAAAATGCAGCATATTGCTATGTACCTGCATGTATGCCCTATCTGGGCAGCTGGCACACCACATGAGACCCTGCCACAGATGCACTCAGGCAAATAGAGTGTGACAGAGAGCTGGAGATGAGTTTGACTTACATGTATATCCAGAGGAAGCTGTGCTGTCACAGCAGTGCTTTGCATCAACCAGCATTATTTTCATACAGTGGTGTCACTAGGCTTCAGCCAAAACTTAAGCACTATTCACAGCATACAAACTTTGCATCTTTAACTTGCACCATCAAGTTTTACCAGGGACACTGAAGTAGATGATGATACTATAACTAGTTTGATATTACCAAGAAAAATGTCAAATCAGCTGCCATAAGGCAAATTAGAAGTCAAATTAATTGTGTTCGTTTTTCTATTTAACAATTTGGTAACATTGTCAGTGCTCTCATCTACATCTTTCTCCAGCTTCTGGTCAGGGATTCTGGGTACCTCAGATATATATAGTGTCTATCTCTTTACATAATGTATATTTTGAAAATATTTCCTGGAGACAGTTGAGCACTATCAATGTGGAATTATCAAGATTATTTGTAATGTGATTAGGAAGTCTTAAATACTGTTTTGCGCAATGAAGATACACTGTGACAATATTTGAGTGGAGAAGATGAGTCATCCAAGCTTTTGATTTCATGAAAGCAGGACTGCATAACCAAGTAAGAGGAAGGAGTCTCATCAGCAGTACAGTCACATACTGCCTCCCTCATTGAAAATACAGTCACATGCCATTATGCTACTTTTTATAAAATATTATATCCACCTATTCTTAGCAAGTGTCGTGTTGAAAGCAAGTCTAATAAAGTGTGATATGATTGCCCCCTGTGCTATTTTGGGCAACTACAGAGTGAAAGCCAAAGTATTTCCACAGACAGTACATTTAGGTATGCAGTTAGGATTCATAAGTATTCTACTTCACCTATGGTGCATTGGTACCTAATGACAGCAATAACAGAGGTGTGCTGTTCAATGGTGCATGTTTTTACCAACAGATAGATAGGGGGGAAAAAACCCTGTGTTTCAGCTCTTCATTTTAGCTATTATTAATGTGAGCTTTTGCTTCTGTGTTTTTCAAGACAGTTGATCGTATCATTGAAAGAATTCTGCCAAGTGGCATCACATCATAGGAAATAAATAACTAAAGACAGGATATTTTGAAGGACTGGGAAGGAATATACTGTCATCACCAATAAAACAAAAAAAAGCACACTATCTTAAAAGCAAACACTGCTTTCCTATCTGCTGGAGTTAAGACTGGCAATATTATAAGGAATCTGGGGAGAGGAAAAGGTCTTTCTTTACTTAGATCATAATAAGAAGCTAGTACACATCTGATTCCCCTCTTCCCAGCACTTCCATAGAATATCCAATACCTTTATGTCTGAAGAACTCCAACCTCCAGCCACAGAGATATGGATCTGGTACTTTAAGATTACAGAAGCTGCATCTGTTTACCCAGTTACCAATTTAAAAGAAATGATAGGGCTAGGAGGGATGCTTGAAGGTCATAAAGTCTATCTCCTTGCCTCAAAGCAGGTTCATATGCCTCTATATCGCTCCTGACAGATGTTCGTCCAGAGATAAATATAGCATTAACTCTCAAAGAAATTTATTTCACTGCTGGCACTTCAAATGTTTCTATGGGAATGTTTCTGATTCAAACAAAAAAACAGACAAAAAAAGCCCAGAGAAAGTTAATAGGAGTAGAACATAACAGTTTAGAATAACCAGTCTCCCTGAAGGAAAGTTAGAATGGCTCTGTATCATACAACAAAGCACAGGGCACTAATCAACAGAATGCAGGTAGGAAGCATTAAATCAAAGCTATAAAAGAGTCCTAAATTTGAGCTTAAAAATAAGCAAGCAGAACAAATATACATAGCCTAAAGAAAACTTGGAATTAAATTTGATAAATTCATATATCAACAAGGAACAGAATTCACTATGAATTGCAATTACAGTCCTCAGTAACTTAAGAACAGCATTAAGTTTATATCACTGATTTACCAGAAAGGTGACATCAACTGTGAAGAGCATCTTTAGGGACAAGAAAAATAACAACAGTGAAAGATTTCCACTGTGCTCACATAAACTTAGTGGATATCAGTGTTGGTCACACTGAGACAAAATACTAAAACAATAGCTACTTTTAAAGAAACTTGTTAGGAACTAAACTTAAAAATAAAAAACACCTTAACTTTTGACTTCATACTGGATGATGCATGTTCCCTTAGTCAACATATTGCTTTCAAAGGCCTGGTGTTAGGGAAAAATCCCATAATGCAATCAGATTCTCAGAGGAGCATTTCTCATACAAGTTAAAAATCTTTTGCACCTGTGCTTTCAGAAAGCAAACAATGTAATAATTTTTGAAGGTCACAGATGGTATAGTGACATCAGCTAAAATAAAAACATTAAAAAAAAAACCCCAACCCTTTAATAGCTCAAAAAGACCAGCATGGTTCAATAACAGAGGCTACCAGAAGGAAGATGATGTGCTTAAAACTGTAAATGTCCCTAAGAAGGAAAAAAGGAAAGAACAAATTATCTTGGAAGCTGTGTGCAAAAATGAAAAAAAAACCCAAAAACTATCTTGTGAACTTTTGCTGAGCAACAACCTGAAGACAACAATAATGCCGAGCCAGAGCATGCAGGCTATCAGTCTTTCCACAAGACCAAGTAACAGACAAAAGGGAACATTTAAGAATAATACTATAGAAGAAAAGATAATAAATAACTGTACCCGAGGCATGTTCAGCCACTTAAACTCAGCAGCCTTTGGGGATATTCCAGGCATAAAAAAACCAAACAAACTGCTTAAAGTTATAGTAGCAGGCTTCAGGACATAGAGGAGCATCATAAATCTTAAATATAAAATTCCTGAACTAAGTTTTTTTAATTAGTTTTTAGGGGATGTAGGAATTACAAGCAAGTATATATATCTGCATCCAATCAGATCACAGAGCAATAAGTAAAGGAAATAGCAGATACAAGAATAAACATGTTATAACGAAAGAGTCAACAAGGTTCTCACATCAGTAAATCATGTCACTGAAGCTTGTTAGGATTTTCTGTAGGGTGAGGTCAAGACATTCATATGCTGTACTTGAGTTTTCTAAAAGTTCTCAAAAGGATTTCTTAACCAAAGGTTCATGAAATGCTATGGGAATGTCTTCTTATGGATTAATAACATATTAAAAGGATAGGAAACTAAAGTAGGAATAAACAGTAAAGATTTCAAAAGAAGCCTATGTCCTGAGGCATGTGATATTCAGCATTTTCATAAGTGATCTGGAAATGGGGTGGCAGGAGGAGCAACATTTGGTGCCAAATTATTCCAGGATGTGAAAAGGCAAGCAAACTGCTAAGACTTACATATAAATGTCATGATACAGAATGATTAGGCAATAAATCTATGACTAAAATTCAGTGTAAAAAGATCTAAACTAACACACATGGAAAAATAACCTTAACTATACACATTCAGTACCTGAGTCTAAATTAGTTATTAACTTTCAGGAAAGCAATCTCAGAGTTATGATAGATAGTACCATGTACTCAGAAGAATTTTTAAAAGGCAAATAAATCATTACCAATTATTAAAAAGAAGAGAGAATGAAAGATAAAACACCACAATGTCATTTTATTACTCCATTGTGAGCCTGCTGCTGCATAAAATCTGATTTTTCCATCTTGGAAAGCACCAGAGACCAGAAAAGGCAGAGAACAAACACCAACACTGATCAAAACTCTTCAGGACACAAAGACAATATATAGAAAACCCTGATATTTCAGGATTCCAACGAAGTGGAAATATTAAGGTAGAGGAGAAATTCAATCTGGAAACACCAGATACATTGGTTCTGAAACACAGTCTGCTTCTCAGGACTCTGACAGCAGTGACTCAAACTACAGTTCAGCTTCTTAAGTTTCACTCTATAAGGACAGCCCTGTTACTCAGAGCTCTATTTACTTTAGTCTTCTTTGTCTCCCCAGCCCTGGCTACCTGAATGGATGTGATCTGTGCTGCTGCAGCAGTCTGAGCATAAAAATTCCCACTGCAGATATGAACCAGATGTCTGGAGAGCTCCAGCTTGTACCAGGATTTACAGGAATCTGATGCTCAGAGACCTGAACACAAAAAACTTATCAAAGCTCATGTAACATGCCTGTGCAAACATCTTTGCCTTCATGCCCATCAAGCACACAGCCTCTCCTTGAAATTCAAACTTATCTGTCAAACAATTATAGAACAACTGAAGTTTGAAAACTGTGTTTCTGATAATCTCTATACACACTCTAAGAGGCAAGACCACAGAAAAATACCATATTAAGGTAGAAGAGCTCATACATACATACAAATATGGACAAATATAATTTGGTACAGTTGGGTTATAGGTACATACAATACATTTGAGGACAACACATAAAGGCACACAGATCATGAATAACCTGCCCCCATCCACACAAATGACAGCTCTTCTCCCAGGAGAGCCAGACACATGAAATAGACCTACTGAGTTGCCTTATTATCTCTCGATTTAGAGAAATAATCTAAAGTTTCATGGATTAATGATTACAGATCCATCAATGACAAAGAGTGATTAGCTCTCTTATTAATATTAATGCACCACCTATCTAGAATGCTGCAATGAGAAACAGACAAAAATTAATTTTCACTAACTCACTTTTCCCTCTCTTTAGTACTGTAGTAAACATAATTATTTAATTTTTTTTCCTGTGGATGGGCAAAATTCCATTGAGTCTTCAGATTTGCTAGCCATTCATGTGAACAAAAATTCAGGCAAATAGATATTCTTACAGATTTCTTCAAGAAAGAACAAAAAATTGTAGAAGAGTCTAGACAAACATTCAAAAAAACACACTGGGATTAGAGGAGGTATGTAATGTACGTATCTAAAAGTATTAAGACCATGATGAGTAATTTAAAGATGCATCATCAACATGATTTCTTAAGCAATTGACGCAGATGGGTGTAGATGAGTGGCTATGGGGGTTGACAGATTTCATTGCACCCATGACATGTGCCTTGTCTTATCTGCTACTGCTGTATTTGAGTGAACTTTCTGCTGTGCCAGCAGTCAGCCACGCATATAATTACAGTATCTTTGAGAAAAATCATCTGAGGAACAAATAAGCTTGCTTTAAAAAAAAAATTCTTCATATTGCCCTGACTCATAAATCTATGGTGCACTTAACTAAATTCAATAGGCAATTTTAGGAAGAGATAAACAAATTAAAGAACCTCTACTAAACGACAGCGGAAATTCAAAATAAACATAATCCATTTTGCATTTTAATTCCAATGTTGCTTGTCCTTTTTAGTACCAATACCTTCTTGTGAAAACGAGTTCCCAAGTAAGGATATTAGATAGATGTACTATAAAACATATGATTTTTTATATTTTAAATCAGGTAATGCATCCCATCCCCTACAGACACACAGTAAAAAGGCTGGAAAAGACAACCACAATTTTTTATTATGCCAAGGAGCTTTTCTTTAATTATTCTTCTCTTGCTAACCCCTCTCAAGAACAGCAATTAGCATCCTGCTTGTCCAGACCCATCAACAATGGCACATATAAAGCTGTCAATATGCCATGCACGTATAAGATTTATTATGGTATCTTCTAGTCTGACAGATTAGCTTTTTTCTTGTAAAAGGGAGAGCTGATGTACAACATAAAGAAAATAATTTGGAAGTGGTCATCCTCAGCTATGTGTATGAATCCATCTGAATCTACTCAGATTCTCATGCTGTCCTCTTCCCCTTGAAATTCTCATTATCTATGCTCCAGCCTCTCACACTCTAGAGATAATTTCTCACTGTTGCATCTTATCCTCTGTGTTTATAATTTTGTGGAAGCCTGCTTAATGTATGATTGGGAAAAGAAACCAGTTAAGACACAGGTTCTCAGTTCTGCTCAGGAGGTACCTTTTCCATCTAGGTGTCATGGAAAGTCTTCTCTGTGCAGACTGAACCATCCCTCAAGTCTCTCAAGCCTGGCAAACAGCAGACACTTCCTACCTTCACTTTTCTCATGCCCATGTTCTTCCTCCCACACTGTTCTAAACACCAAAAAAAAAACCAAAAAACAAAACCCCAAGCTTTCTCTCACTCCTGTCCCTGAGCACTGCACAGAGCAAGCATGGTCGGTAAGCAGGAGGGGATTTCCTGTCATTGTCAGCCAGGAAGCATTACCCCGGACCCTGTAGCTGCTGGGAGAAGGCTGGAGGTGAGCAGAGAGAGCAAGCAACAAATGACAGTAAACATTAGTCTTCAAAAACTGAAAAAGTGAAGGCAAAAAAAGCCTACAGAAGCTGACAGGTGGTAAATCATGAAATGTTTCATATGGATTTTTTCAAAGATATAGAAAACCACCATGTGGTACTCCCACACGCAGTTTTATAATATATGTGTGTCTATCGATGAAACAAGGAGCAAAGGAGGTATCTTGCACTGCAGAAATGTTACATGAATACTTTTCAGCTCCTTGTCATTGGGCTTCTTTCATTCCACCCACTAAACCTGGAATAGCATCCCAGATTTTTAAGTCTTACATCTCTCAGATCACAGTCAACTACTTGCTTCCCCCTCCCTGGAAGTGTTTAAGGCCAGGCTGGATGAGGCATTGAGCAACCAGGTCTAGTAGGAAGTGTCTCTGCACATCGCAGCGGGGTGGGAACCAGATGATCATTAAGGTCCCTTCCAACCCAGACCATTCTATGATTCTGTATCTCAGCTCTTACCTCTCCTCCTCCTACTCCTCTCTGAGCCTCTGCTTCCTCTAAGGACCTACAGGAGTTTAATACCTAATTAAATCCTACACCAACTACACATTTCCTAAGACCTTTCAGAGTCTTAAATGTGGGGCTACAATTTTCATTTCTTGGCTCCGTATTTTGAATCTACTAGACAGAACATTTCAGACTATCTAAATGTAAAAGTGCAGCTTCCTGACATGCATTATGAACAGGAAATTTGTACAGATAAGTAATAAGCTATGATTTTTTTTTTCTTTTGAACTATTTTGACCATTTTAAGCTTTTGAGCCTGGTCCCAGAGAAATACAAGCACTTGCAAGTAAATTCCATGTGCAACTTTCAATCTTCCTCCTTATTCTACAAACATGAAACTAAAATACAAGAGGGGAAAAAAACCAATGCAAGTATTTATTTCTATATTAAGAATATATTCATTATTTATGCAATGAAGAGATTATATTAAGGATAAATTAATGATTCACTGTCATTAAAAAATACTTGCATTTTGGGTAGTGTTGGTTCACCTAAATTATCAGAGATACCAAGTATCTCCTGAATAATATCTTGAATTTTATTTTTTCTGCAACACAAAGAGTTAGTATAGATCCCAGAAAGTTAATAAGAAACAAGGTTGTTATTCAGTTGCATTGGCAACCAACTGGAGCTTTTGCAGGATCAGCTGAGCTACTGAAATTGCTCCTAACCAGGATGCTGTGGTCAATTTCAAAATGCTTCATGGTGAACAGCTATTTCACACACTTATATGTCAGCACAGTAGGGTTTTCATCTAATGGGACCTCACACTCTGCTATCAGGAGGATGCTGGTGACTGTGAGGTACAAGGCCCAAATGTCAGACATATAATATTTATTAAAGGCAGCAGAAGAAAAGGTTGCAGCCACCCTATGTAAAAGGACTTCTGAACTGAATGGAAAGCACTACAGTTCCCAGTGGCAGAGAAGTCAGCACTTACTGTAAAATTATGAATAAAATCCTTACAAGAAAGCCTTAGATTTTCTTGTCAGAACTGGGGGCTATAGCTGAGTGAGAGCCCAAAGAAGAGTAACTGCAGGCTATTGCCTGAGGTACCAGACAAACAACACAATGTGCAGTACAGAAAAGCATCACTAAAAGAGTGCATTGCAATACTTTTGAGTGCTTCCTCCTTCCCAAACCAGGAATGTCAGATCTACATTCCTTTTCATAGCACACTTCACTAAAGGAAAACTGTAAAGTAGGGGAATGTCACTTTTAAATTGAAGTTCAATAGCAATGCAGTGTATGGAAGTTTTAAAACCAACTGACTTAACCCTGGTAAAAGTCTGATTGCAATAACATGACTAAACTGCGGCTGTGCAAAATGACCCAACACTACACAGCTGTTACAAGTTCTCTGGGAGGATTTTGAAATAATGAATGTGCATTTGAGAAGATGTATTTTGATTGTTCCTAAAGAAAGTAAATCAATGTCTGAACTAAAACACACAGGAATTTTGCAGCTATTTTATCACAAGATACCCAGACCAGCAAATTTGATCCATTCTTCTAATGTTTTACTCTCAGAGTAGAAATCTGCATTTGGGGAAGCGCTGTCCGATTTAGATATTTCAAAGTTCACATTTCACCCTGAAATATCAAAGGAACAAGATTTAAAATTCCAGTTCAATTCACCCCTGGTAGCTACCAATCCTTACTGTTCAGTGGAAAATTACTTTGGTTCCTGCAGCTCTCTGCCTTCTGTTCCTTAGAATAATTTCTTCCATATGATATTTGCTACATGTGGGAAAAACAAATTTATCATCCAAATGTATGTATTTCCAATGGTCTCAAAGAACATCCAATTTTAAGCAGCAGTAATACTACATAGACTGAGGGAGGAAAAAACCCTCTAGAAGTCTGCTTGAAGAAGAAATATGTGGAAGAATACTAAGAGCAAACAGTTCTTCTCATGTGAATCAGGCAGAAAACTATTTGCAAGGGGGGAAAATCTGCAGTGCATTTAGACAGCTTAATTTATGAAGCTTGACAAAATAATTAAAAGAAATCCTACAAACTTTTCAAGCCAAGTGGAATCTTCTCATTTAATGAGCTAAAGAAATGACACATCTTGATAAATGTGACTTTTAAATCCCCCCAGCACATTAAGAAACTTGCCCACATACAGTCACTCACATACTGCCTAGCCATTGCTGAAAGCAGGGACACTCTTCTCCTGTGTGCTGCCAAATTCCAAGTGTCACACTGCAATCACCACGGAAATTGTGGACCACCTAAATTTTAGAGCAAATTGGATACTCCTACTTGCCTCATTATGCACCAAGAAAGACACTTTTTTCTCCTTATATGATGATAGTACTGGGAGAAAGCTGATATGAAACACAGCCACTGTGTGTCCAAATGCTAAATAAATTCAAGACAACTGAAATCAGTCAGCTCTAGCAGCAAGGGTTTCACTAGCTGACAGTGGAGAGAGCATTGAGTTGGGAAGCACTGTAGCTAGGAGATACTTTTGGCTCTTGAATCAAGAGCCCAGAACAAGTAGAAGACAACTATGACTCTATTAGGCTATAGCCCATGTTACTTGTTGGAGTTGAGCCATTCATATATTTCCTTACTTCAGCCTTACATAGTTGCAAACAGCTGCCTTCAGTACAACACACGTGCAGAGCTGCAGCTGAGGAGGAAATGTAAGGTTAAGTTACCGTGTGTACTGCAGCAAAAGGATTCCTCTCTGAAGAGTCAGCACTTATGCAGTACACAATAAGAGACAAAATACTGAATCACAGAATCACTTAGGTTGGAAGGGACCTTTCAGATCATTGAGTCCAACCATCAACCCAACGCTGACAAAAATCATCCCCAAAGCATAACTCAAAGTCCTGTGTCTACCCATCTCCTAAACACAACCAGGGACAACATCTCAACCAATTCCCTAGGCAGCTTGTTCCAATGCCTGATAACCTTTTCAGTGTAAAAATTTTCTCCTAATATCCAGACTAAGCTTCCCTTGGTTAGCATCAGAGAGCAGTCTCAAACCATCTACAAAAGTGATGCACTCTGAGCATGCTGCTGAAGTAATCCAAGTGCAAATGGACTTTCAGTCCATGGGACCAGACTACTACCAGTCTGAAGAGGAATAACATCCTGAAACAGGCTATATCATGGATACTGGGACTTCTGCATCTGTTTGCTACGTCATCTATTATTCCATGCTGCCTGGATAAAGAATACATGCACAGCCTAATAGCCATCACTTCATAAAAAACCCCAGTGGTATTCGAAAAGGAGATTGAGATCTACAGCCCCTTTTCATCCCCCCACCATTGTCTTGTGTAGCTCCATGATTCTGCAGTTGTCCCATCACGCTGTAAAAAGATTAAGCCCATTAAGAAGTGTCCTAAAGGCACATTTGGTCTTTTAGACTGACATCCATTGCAGCAGTAACCACAGGTCTAAACAAAACCTCCTTGAACTACAGTAAGAGAACTGAGTGAACAACAGATAACACTATCTCTTCATAGCCATTCATAGAAGGACTAGCAGACACTGAAAAGAGTTACTAGGAATTTTGTAAGAGTAAGTGACAGATGCTTGAGCAGCCTTATTTACAGAGTGGCTATATGGAGGACTGAGTAAGAAAGTGCTGGGGTGGAACAAATTGGGTTAGAGGAGCTAAGATGAGAGAAGAGTCAATATTTAGAGTGGAGATGCAGACTGTTGTTGTCCAGGATAAGAATGCTATCGATCTTAGGTATTTATAGAGCACCCATCACTTTAGTATATTATGTAATCAATACTTCCATTTTCAGGGGCACTCATGAGAAACATAACATTTTAGAAATTCTGCTGATGGAAGTGGAATAGGTCGTGGTGCCCGTTTGTTCACATGGGTACTTGAGGACACTATGAGAACCAGTGCTCAATTCTCCCAGCCACTTGCTGAAGAGAGGAATGGCTAGCTGACATGTTTCAGATTTGACATTGACTTAAAGCCTTGTAGCTTGTGCACTAATCACATCACTTTAATACAAACTGCCCATTTACAATGTGAAATTCAGGATGCAAATTAAAGATTTACGACTTTTCTATCTGTCAGTTTTGATTCCATTGCTCATTATGATCCAATGAAGATAGAATAGCTGCTACCCCTCAGCCAACAGCTGTAGCCAACAGACACAAGCATACATTGTGCATATGGTCCTACAAGTCATCATTCTTTCCAGACTCCTCAGAAACTTGTACCAGTTGTTATTTCTATCATGGTTGTGGTTTTATCAACTCCACAGTAGTTCTAGAGAGTGCTGACATGAGCCACTGCTTTTGGGCAGCAGCAAGAGTAACCAAAAGCTGACCACACAGAGTAGCTGCACCCCTAGGGTCTCAGGATGTGTGCTCCATATAAATGTGTGACCTTGCAAGGGAACTGCTGAACATAAAGGAGAAAAACTTGGTTAATTTGGAGGGGGTTGTTTGTTTGGGTTTTTTTACAAGTAAATGTCTAGGGAATTTTATTTCTGAACAAAGTATGATCCAACCATGTTTTTATAGCTTTTTCTTGTAATGTCAAAATACTGGGCATTTATTTGGTTTGACTTCTTATATGAAAGCCTACCCAGGCTACAGGAATTGCAAAGACAGATTCCTGAATACATTTAAATCTTATATTAGATTTTGTCACCAAAATAAAATCAGAGTGTCTGAACAGTTATGCATTTTTCTTTATTTCTCTTTGCACTGGCATTCACAGTAGTAAATGAGCAATATTATACCTCTGTCTTCAGCTGATAATGAACAATCAGCCAGATAGATATAGAGCCATCCCTGTGCTTCTAGGATCCAGGACATATATTGAAAGGACATTACAGGGTTTCAGAATTGAGTCTGATGAATGTAAATGTTTTTTAAGTTTTACTGACAATGGAAATTCATTCTGTGCACTGTATATCTCTAGACTGATGTCAGAGAATGCAATATTAACTTCCAGTCTTTTTGGCCTGCCATTCTCCTAGTGATGTAGCAAAAAAACTTGATAAGCATTTAAGCAAAGTCTAATTTAATTTACAACAGGTCCTTTGGCACAACAGCAAGCTGGACACATCCCAGTTTAAGCTAGCAACTGGAAGTTCATTTTACAAGGATATACAGGAATACTTAAGGGTAGGTTTCCTGGTTCTGCTCTGCAATAGATGTATCAATAAATTTTAGGAACATTTTTTTGGAAGAAATTCAAATCGCACATCAATGACACACTCTAAGATTTGCTACAAATATGAGTCCTCACTCAATCTTTATATTACAACATATCTCAATATCCTGGCATTCTCTGGCATAATCCTGTCAGTTGTACAAGTTTGAATGACTTTATCTTCAAGTGACAGTTATGTCAAAATTCAATAATTTCATCATCAAATATAAAAGTCAGTAACCTCACTACATTGTTCAAAACTACATTCACCATTTACACAGCAGTGCTTTCTCTAGTGCTGACCATAACTTCGTGCCTCCTTTATGCAAAGTGGGTCATACACTAGTCATCAGTCACAGACTTTCCTGCTCCTCAGTCCTCTCCTGAAGAGTGTTAGGTAACTGCCCTCCTATCACACTTGCACTGACAGTAAAGCTCCACTTTCACTAGGAAAAATTATAAAAAATATTCACAACTCTTGATAAAACCTCATAAAGAGTGAATCACTGTAGACCAGAAGTAGAGTGGGTCTTCCCAGCTCCCACAGCGTTGCAGAAGAATGGAACACATCACTCCATGGTGTAAGAAGGAGTGGTAAGACATAGAAACTTTCTCCTCCAAGTACCATCCATCATCCTCATGCAAAGAGTTTTAGAGAAGGAGATGCACAATGAAATCAGCTCAGTTTTACACCAAAACTTACACTCACAAAATACCAATGTAAAATGTGAAAAAGCTTTGGAAGGATATGGATGCATTGTGCATGATTTAAAATTGCTGTTCAGGAAACCAAGCCCAGTGCTAAATAGAGTCCAAGTTTCATTGAGACCGTTGGGAAAAATTTGAGCTGGGAGCTAAAGCTGTTAGTGGTCTAGTTTCACACACACATAGTTTTTAGGCTGTAACTGCCACACATCTCATGTGGTCATTAGTCATTCCTATGCAAAATACATATGTACAGAGGCAAAATGAATGTAGTTGCTGACTTACAGCAAAGAGCTCTTATGAATATCTTGATATATCTTAATATATTGTTAAAAGTACCATTAATAACATGGAATATCAGAGTAAATTGGTTTCAATATATTTATGTAGGAACTTGTCAAACTTTCTTCCTATAGCTAGGGTAGATGTAGAGGTAGAACCTCTGCTGACATTTATACAAATTCAATATTGTTTTCTTTAAAATCTCAAGATTTTTTCTTGCCTCTGTACTTGAAGAGTCCAGAGAAAGCAGGAACTGAATGCTGAAAAGCTTTGAGAAAAGCAACTGGCATAAGATTACCACCCCCAGGATGAAGAATGGAAAGGGCTGGAGTGCCCGATTAGCATCCAGAGGCTCATTCCCTGACTGTATACATGAACTCAGCTCCACTGGGCAAAGAATTTGCCCCTATGTTCTGTGACTGCTGATCCAAATTCAACCCATTCTCCTGCAGTCTGCTGGGGAAGTGGCCTGACACTCCCTTTCTGCTGCTTTTGTAATCTCACAGCTACAAGTAAGATAAAAGACCACTCCAGAAACCTTCACATTCCAGTTTATCTTCACAGCCAAAGCTGCACTGAAAGGTGCTACTTGTCTGCCATATCATGTTCTCTCCCTCAGTCCTTGCATATTAGCTGCCCTTTCAATGACTCATAGGCCTCTCCATCTGGAAATAACATCCCCCTCTTTGTATTCTTTTGAAGAGGGCTAATAAAATCCGTGATTCATAATCATTTTTCACATGGTCTGGTCTTAATGTTTCAATGCTCCATTTTAGACAAAACCCACTTGGCAGAGTTCTTTGTTCAGCAGCAGAAAATAACTTGACTCCTTAATGAAAACATCAAAAACATCCCAACCACTAACGTGTAATGAGACATGACCCTGATTGACTGCCTTTCTATTGATTGATTGATAGTACCTTTCTCAAGATACTAATGAGCATAATAAATTGTAGGATTTATAGATAGCCCCTGCCCAGAGGCATTCTTTTAAAGCACCTACTTGGAGAATGCTAAGTTGTGACATGACTTCCAGCTTCAGTTTTACTAGGAATATGTAGGCTTTAGCTGACAATCAATCAGCTGAGATGTTGAAGTGAAACAGCGTAGAGGAATAAATCAGCATTAAGAAAAAAATTGAGTATAATTGGGGGAAGAGTATCTAAAAGTTCAGGCATTCAATGAAGGTCATGAGGGGCAGCCTGCATAGTAGTATCATTTTACCATCTTGGTTATTTACTACAATATCAAATAATGAATCAGCATCTTAAAATCAACTGCCATGTAGAAAAACCTGTCTAGCATGTCAGAAGACACTTTAACATTTATAAAAACTTTAAAGCAACTTGGAATAAACTTTAAAGAAACTTGGAATGCTCCAAAAGCTACAGTTTTCAGTCCAGGTTTCCAAAGGCACTGACACACCGGACTCTCACCTGGATCAGTAAGATTTTAAGACTTACAATTGCTTAAACTTCTCAGAGCTGGAAAACAGATTTTTCAGGATTGCTACCTCTCGTTTGCTATTTAAACTCTTACCTCCTGTCCCTTTGTTGTAGAAGAAAAGTCTTCCCAGGGGCAGATCTGAACAAAGGACACCCAGGCCGCGTTCTTCCTCCCTCAGAGAAATGAGGCCGTTTAAGTGCTCAGCACCCGCTAATCAAGCAGCAGGTGGGCGGCATCTGCAATCAAATGGGTCTGTGCCCTCCCTGTGGATGCAGCTGAGGAGTTAAGGATGGTCTCCACAGGGATGGGGAGGGCTGGAATGGTCTCCACAGGGTGGGGGGGGCTGGACTGCCCCCCTCAGCCCAAATGGATGAGGGATCCATCAGAGCTCCCCCAGAAACAGGCAGTGGGGAGGATGGGGATCTTTCACCACTAACAGGGGGACGGCTCTGAGGGGCTGAGGAGCACTGTGGAGGCTGAAGCAGAAATAAACAGGTGGAGCAAGATTCTGCCCTCATTTATACAAAACTAGGAGCACCTGAAAGAGAGGAACCTGATCTAGTACCTTCTCATTGCAGGGGGGTTGGACTAGATAGAATCATAGAATAGCTTGGGTTGGAAGGGACCTTAAAGATCATCTCGTTCCAACCCTCCTGCCATAGACAAGGACACCTCCCACTAGACCATGTTGATGGCCTTTGAAGGTCTTTTCCAACCCTATGATTCTATAAAAATGAGTAAGACATCTAGGACATTACTTAGGAAGGCATACCCGTACAGAAGCTTCCTCTTAGACTGCTATTTCTTATGTTCAAGGGCAGAAACAGAACCTTTTTGGCTAGCTGGGATCTCCGGGCCTTTTTTGTTCCTCCACTTCTTCATGACAGGAACTTCTACCCAGTTTTTAAGGGGAGGGTTTGTAGACAGGGGATTTCTCCTAAATACAGCCTGATTTATGTATTTCTCCAAATACAGGAGAAACACATAGGAAAATTCCCAAATAGGAAAATTCAGTCAAAACCTCAGCCTCGAATTGCAGCTGATCCTGACACATGTTCCAGGAAGACACATTGTGTTCTGGCCCTTTCCCCTCCAGCCCAAGCACACTGGCCATGCTAGAGGAGCACCTGGTAGCTCCCTCTAGCAATAGGCTCAGCTCCAGACTCATTAAGAAAGGCAGTGGGTAGGCTGATTGCAGCAGGGTATAGTTTGGCCCAAAATGCTCAGGGGCTGTGTGATGCAGAACATCTCACAGTGAGACAGAGCACAACCCATTGCACTTGACACAGTAAGCTGAGAGCATGCAGTACCCCATCACTGCTGTGAATGGATTCTCTGTATTTAGGGAAGAGTTTCAGCATGAGTTACTTTCAAAAGAAACCAGGTAACACTTCAACACATTCATTCCAAAAATTATTCCTGGCTCTTTACAAACTTCAGACAAGTCCCAAGACCTCCCAGGAAACTGATGCATCTCATATGAAGTCAAAGAGAGTAACATCAATAAAGTCTATTTACAGCATTGCACATGAGTCATCAGTGCCTCGTGCTCATTTCGATAGCACAAATATTAATAGCCTTTTACTTCTTTTTATGCTAGTACTGGTTGCCACCCAAAATCAATGTCAGTACAAATTAACAATGTACAAGTTTCCGGTATTGTCTCTATTTTAAGATTCTAGTGTTGGTTTTCCAGCTTTCAGAAATACTCAATATAAATTGGTAGTGTCTTTGTGTCAGCATCAAAGCCCATGATTATAAATATTCATAGAAAAAGTAAGGGAAAGTACTTTTCCAAAGACAGTTGATTCTCTTGTAGAATTTACTGCTCAATACTGCAGACCATCTAGTTTTTATTCTTAGGGAGAAAACATTTAACTCTTACCAGGCGATGGTCTCTGTACTACTACCCTTTCCCTATGTTAGGAAGAATAGTTTCAGATGCTTTTTGTGGATTTAAACAATGTCTGCTCAAGACTGCAGGCAGAGAAAGCCACAATACTCAATAGTGATGGATTATGAGCAAAGTACAGTCATGCAGTCTCACCAGGAAGCACCTCTCAGTTTGCAGCACTGGGTCTTTTTGAAATATCTCTGCTTGCACCCTGTTTTTCCTGGTCTCTAAGGAACTTAACCAACAACTGATCTGGGTTCAAAAGCTCAGCATTGTTACAGTACCCACTGCATGGAAACAACAGATGCACCTCCAAGACAGGACTCAGGTGTAGCTGGGACTGGCAACATGTGAGAAACTACAAAGCTAGCTATTTTCAGCAGTTACAAAGGAGACCCTGCTTAGGAAAGCAAAGCTCATTTATCACTTCCTTCAGCAAGTTGTACTCAAAAGTCCAGTTCTTTCAATTTTCCTTTTTTTTTTTTTTTGAAGTCTTGAATAGTAAATAATATTGCAAGCCCTGCAAAGTATAAAAATTTTTCCAAGAAGGAATCTCAGACACTGGTACAAATGAATAACATTATTAGTGTTATTTTTTTGAAATCACACATTAAAAGCCATTTGCAGAACTGGAAGCCTCAGAGCTTGGACAGATTTATTTTATGGAGAAAGATATATTGAGCAAATTAAGCAATATTAACATTATAAAAATTTTTTAAGGTACAAGTATAGCTAAGGCTCAATTAATTGTTAGGACACAAATACTGTCCTCTCAGCACTATAAAATTACAAACTCCAAAATTATCTTATTTATATTTCTCACTATGTAGAAAAGGAAGGAATAAGGAACAAATACTGCATTTTATGGCATGCAACTACTTCTAAACACAGAGCATAAACATAAGCATATCCCACCCCATGACTTCAATTATAGCTCTCTCAGAGCTTTAAAAATGTGCCACTAATTCCCACAAAACAAAGTAACTAAATCACCATGAAATCCTACAGTATAAATACTATTCTTCCTTATTCTCACTCACTCTGTTAATCTGTTCCACTTTACTCAGACTATATTCCTCAATATCACTAACAAGGTGAGGAAAGGTTGTCACATCCATGCTTCCTTCACTAATTTGCTCCTCAGGCTCAAATGAAATGTTTCCAGTGCCTAATGAGACTTAAATACTAGAGAGAAGTTGGGATATATCCACAAATAATCACTAACCTGTGGGCTAGAGAGCCAAGTCCTTTCAGAATGGGGAACACCTGGGCTCAAGCAGTACACAGAGTGCAAGCCAGCACTTTCAATATCAGAGAAATAAATGTGAGAAAACAAGCAATCATCTTTTCCACCGAAAGCTCTTCTGCAAACTGTAATTTTGAGGTGAAAAGATAAACATTTTTGGAAGCCAGGAGGAAGGCAGAATAAAAACTATTACACAAATACCATGGTATCTACTCTCCAGTCATTTGCTAAGCACATTCCCTAGAACACTTACGTTTTTGCTTTTCTTTCTACTGATTTTACAGTGTGTAGTAAAAGAAAGACCTGTGAAAACAAATGCCTGAATGACTTCACATTCAAAGTTACATTTTGTTATCCTGCAACACCAACAATGAAATTTTAAACTAGAAGGTCAAAGAGTGACAGTCACTGCTGTTTGTTTGGCAGAGTAGTGATCTGTGTCAGATGGCAGAGACACATTATACCTCTCAGCTAAGAGGTGACCTACATCCTACAAATCTACTATGCAATTTGACAGGTTTCATGATTTTCTTGACTTCACATTCCTTGAAAAAATGCTCTGAATTCAATTTCACATAATTCTTCATGCAAATTTACAGACCTCCATTCTCTTCAAATCACCTCTTAGGAATGATTTGTTAGTGATAGTGAGGGGATGGCTTTGTAGCAGCCTTCAGATTTTGCATGTGGATGAATGTGTAGGTACAGTGACCAGGCTGGTCCAAATCCATACCCTTAAGCAACCCCTTAATACATCAAGAATGAAGATTTGGGGAAATAAAACTTTATACTATTAGCTTTGTATGGCATAACTCATCTTAGGAAGTGAAAGCATTGGATCATACTGGCAAACTTCTATCTTAGAGATGCAGAAACTAATCAAAAAAGGAACGTAATTTTGCAAAGTTGAAATATCCCCGAGTTCTATCCCTGAATTAAATGGTAGTTGTGTAAACCCTGAACACTCTTCTTGGAGTAAATCATGCCTACATGCAAAACTTCTTTAAAGGAAGACAAAGACAAAAGTTGAGTAGCATCTACAATTTCTTTCAATATACCTGTCCATGCAGATGTGTTATATCTGCTCCTTCATCCTTCTTCAATTATTTACACCTATAAAGCAAGTCCATTCCAAGCCTCCTTTTGCTTTGCATTGGCTGAATTTAATCGTAAGTGCTAACTGAGAAGTCTCAGAGTCTCTCAGCTCATTATCAAAACATGCAGCAAAAGAGTTAAGTAGGCAACTGATATTTTATCATTTTGTAACTTTAAGCTTACTTTAATGAGAACTGATCCATTTTTTTTTTAGGAAATTCATAAATAACTTCCCTAATGAATTGCTTCTGCATGAAATTTTAAAATGGATTTGAATTTGTCAGGAGAAGGATGATTTCCTTTGTCATTAACTAATGTATCAAAAGGGATCATTTATAATATCTGTGGTCAACATCTGCCAGAACTGTTACAGGGCAGTACAGCAGCATGACTGATGAGCACACTCAGTTTTCTTCTTAACTGCAGTTCTGTATGACTAAGGCCTTTGGGAAGAGTGATGTTCTGAGCACACCCCTGACACTTGGTGACAATAATGCTGTTGCATTCTCTGGGAGAACCCCCAATGATTTGTGAAGGGACTTCTGTTACATTCCTCTCAGTTGTCTTCCATTCTGTGATCAATACCAGGATCAGCTGGATCTCAGAAGTGATGAATCCACACAAACACAGAGAACAGACTAGGCAGGCAGCAATTCCATTTCAAGTTTAGACAGTCAAAGTCTCAAAAACCCCTTGTAGCCTTTGCCAATATTCTTCTCATTACTTACTGTGGTAAGAATTGGAAAGCCCAGAGCTATGCCTCCAGATATGGTGGTTGTCATATCTTTTGTGATTCATGAGTCTCAAAAAGGCTTTCAAGTGAAGCAGGAGACAGGAGCCAAAGTTTTCCTTTAAAACAATAGTAAACAGTTTAAGAGGGGGTATTTGCTATTCTCTCTCTTAATAGAGTTTCTGCTGCAATGGTGTGCTGTACCTACCTCATTGCTTTGGAAATTACTTTTTAATGGCTGTGGATGAGTGACTGAATCTATGTTTAAACACAGATGTTTGCGGTTCTTTGGGACACACTATGGCTTTTGCACACTGGCTCTGGCATCTCATACTCTGGGGTGCTCCTTGTCTTTTGATGATGTTCCTTACACTGATGAAGCAGAAGGATGAGGTACGAAAGGCATTATGCCAGCACAACACTCCATGCTCTCCTTACCACCACCATGCTCACAGAGTAGGAAGTGTTCTGTTGCCTTTAAGGAGGAGCTCGTTTCCATCACAAGCATAACTGAACCTGAACGATATGACATTGGTATTTATATATATAAATATATAT
>VZTY01005644.1:0-28376 GCA_013400935.1 Turnix velox
CATTCTATGATTCTATACTGCTTGCAAAAATAATAATAAAAAAGCATCATTTAAGATTCCTTGTCAGTACCATTCAAAGTTCACCTGCTTGCAGGGGGCAATTCAATAAATTCAGGGCTGCCAGGTCCCCCTTGTTGCTGGACATTTGCCTGCTGGCATGACTGCTGGACCCAATGTAGCAGCCTGCCACAAGACAGCACCTCATTCTCTGTCTTTATTCAGAAATCCAGGCCTGCTTTTTGAATCCAATCATTTAGGGCATCCTTCCCTCATCACTGCACACACATGTCACCCAGGAAATCCACCCAAGATTGCCAGTGGTGTTCCCAGCCCACAATTGAAACACATCAGCTGCACAGAGCAATTTAAATGCTGCAAACAGAGTAGGAAAACACAGGGTAGCTGTAGAACAGAAAAAATAATAACAATTTCAGCTTATCTAGATTTGTGCCTCATTATTCCCCGCCTGCCAGCACAGCTTCCCTTCTGGCCAGCCTTTAGAGAGTCCACAGCATCAGCTCTTCTCATGCAAATGAGAGCACTCTGGGCATGAATAAGCAAAGAGGCTTGTGTTTTCTGCCTGCTTGAGAGAATCCACCCCATCTGGAAGCAGAATCCATGTTACTTAGGTGATGACACAGGGCAGGAGGAAGGAATAGCAATAGAGACGTGTGAGAGGCAAAGGAACCCGTCCACGCTGTTTTACAAGCACTTAAAGTGCTAATTAGCAGGCAAAGATGCAGCAAGGATAGACCTTAAAATTAAGCAAATAATTTGGCTGCTGCTGCTGCTGGGCTGGCTGTGGTACAAGCAGTGCCTTTGTACAGCACCAGACAAGATATCTACATTCACATCCATCCTCACTCTCCTTTTCCCAATTCTCACAGTTTCCTGCAAATTCATCCTGTTGGATAATTGTTAGAGTAAGAGGGAAAAGCACAGTTAAGCCTAAATAAGGTCCCTTCCAACCCAAAGCATTCTATGATCATAGAATCATAGCATAGTTCAGGTTGGAAGGGACCTTAAAGATCATCTAGTTCCAACCCCCCTGCTACAGGCAGGGACACCTCCCACCTCAACAGTTTGCTCAGTGCCTCATCCAGCCTGGCCTTAAACACCTCCAGGGATTGAGGGGACATCCACAACCTCTCTGGGCAACCTCTTCCAGTGTCTCACCACCCTCACAGGAAATAATTTCTTTCTTATATCCAGCCTGATCTTTAGTGTTCCTCTTTGGGTCTGCTTAAACTGACTGCAAACATGGTCTTGGACACCACAAAGTGCCCTTTTCACCACTGCTTTACCTGGGAGGAGGGAACTCTGTGACTTCTGTGGTGCAGAAGAGCCTCCCATTTTCTCTGAGTGGTGTGATCTCCAGTTACTGGGCTCTTTCCAGTGTAGTTTCCATCTAGTTCTCATCTAACAAGACTGTTAGACACAATCAAAAAGATATGATAGCAAAAAGAGAAAAGAAAGGTGCATCAAGAACTCTTGCCTCAGATGCTGGCTGAAAAACACCCCAAAGAATCTAAGGAAATACAGCTCCTAGTGGAAGTTAAGAACCAAAGTATCCTAAAACTTACAGGAAGTGAGACTGGCAGTGGTGGTTTGAGCTCCAGTGAGTGCAGATTTCCAGTTGTCTTGTCTCTCTCTGCCTTGCCACCAATCCAGAAGGTTTAGTTCAGGACCAGTGTCTGATTTGTTTGGGGCAGGAGGAGAAATGCAGGGTCCTCCCTTATTTTGGGGCAGGAACTAGATGATCTTTAAGGTCCCTTCCAACCCAAACCATTCAATGGTTCTATGAAACAGGATGCTGCCCTTCCTTTTCCCTGTCTGAGCCCCAGGGGACACATAAAGAGCAAGAAATCCAGGCTGGGTCCATGCCTTTATGATGACGTGTATCTTGGGAATTTCAGCAGAAAAGCAAAAAGAAAAGTTTCCATTTATTACATTTTGGTTTTGTTGCCTTTCTTTCTATATGAAAGAGAAAAAAGAGAAGAGTGGGGAAGGCAGAAAGAAATAAGGGCATTTCCAACCTTCAGGTGCAACAGAGGAAGAGTTGGCTTTTTCCCAGCATGGTGAGCCCCATCATCAGGCCATCACAGCTAGAACAGACAATGGTCACACAAAAGACCACCTGCTACCCCTCCTGTGCCTCAGTTGGCCAAGCTGTCCAACAAAACCCTAAATGGCAAAGATGGTGTAAAGATTTGGCATCCCCTTCTTCAGGAACATGCTTCTCCTCCAGTTATTTGGGGATTGGTAGGAATTTCTGCACATGTTTCTCACAGATGCTGCCACTGCCTTTACTTTGGAGGTACCTTGTCCTAATTATCACAGCTTGAAGGATATTAGGGCAGGAGGATTACTGATCAGTGATGGTCTAATTCAATTCTCTCGAGCCCCTCATGAAATTTTTTTTTTAATATGTATCTTCAATAAGATCTTTCAGGGCCAACACATCTTCTCTGGTAAGGTCAGTGTGAGGAAAACTGGGGGATGGTCAGTGAGTGGGGCAAAGTGAGGACAGACACTAGGTTACTTAGACCATTTACTGCACATAAAATCACCAGAGACCAACATATATTGGGTGAAGCCACAGAATGTCAGGGATTGGAAGGGACCTCCAGAGATCATCTAGTCCAGTCCCCCTGCCAGAGGAGGAAGCAAGCAGACCGAGTCTTTAGCTTGCACCTGGCACTCTCCAGACATGCCAGGGAAAAAAGATGTTTTCCATGACAACAGGAGACATGACAAAATGATAGATGCACTCCTAAATGCAACAGCTAATGTGGAGAATCATAGAATAGTTTGGGTTGGAAGGGACCTTAAAGATCATTGAGTTCCAACCCCCCTGCCAGGACACCTCCCTCTAGATCAGGCTACTCCTCATTAGGTGTGACACACTTCCCTGAGGGACATCTGAATAATGATGGCAGTTTCCAGCTGCTGGTCCCCTCTTCCTTCTCACAGACATTGCTCCTCCACCATCCTCAGCACTCACACAACAGGAACTAATCCAGAGTCTCTTGAACTGTGTGGATTGATTTAAATTTCAGGACTGCACTTTGAGCTACTTTAGAGAGTCCAGCACAGACACATGAAGATGATGAAGGGATTGGAGCATCTCCCTTCTGAGGAAAGGCTGAGGGAGCTGGGGCTCTTTAGCTTGGAGAAGAGGAGACTGAGGGGTGACCTCATTTGTGTTTATAAATATGGAAAGGGTGAGTGTCAGGAGGATGGAGCCAGGCTCTTCTCAGTGACCTCCAATGACAGGACAAGGGGCAATGGGTCCAAGCTGGAACACAGGAAATAGAAGAAAAAACTTCTTCCCAGTGAGGGTGAGAGAACAGTGTCCCACCTGCCCAGAGTGGGTGTGGGGTCTTCTTCTCTGGAGACATTCAAAACCCATCTGGACGCCTTCCTGGGTGACCTGGTCTGAGTGTTCCTGCTCTGGCAGGGGGATTGGACGCGATGATCTCTTGATGTTCCTTCCAATTCCTGATATTCTGTGATTGTGTGACAACTGAGCTTGCAGTAGCCATCCAGCTCCAGGAGATGCTGCTGTGCTTTCAGCTAAAGGACCAGAGGAGATGCACAGGCAGCAGGGGAACTGCAAAAAGTTAAGACTTGTAGGGTGAGTGGTGTTGTAGAGTGTATGAGGAGTGTGTGTGCTCTGGGGCAGCTCTGCACTTAACAGCCTGTGGAGTGGAGATGCAGGAGACCTCTAGCAAAGAGCAGATGAGTGATGGTGTCAAAGACTAGCCCCCATTGCTGGACATCTCTCGTGCCTCAGACTGTGCTGCTTGTTCATACTTGCCAGTCTAACAGCTTGCAGAAGGCAGGTCACTGCTTTAAATAAACATCTCAATTGCCTTTTGACCTAGAGTAGGAAAAACCTCCCAAGATTTCAAGCTGCATGACATTAGCAGCTAAACATAACTCCACAGAGAAGAAGCCAACAGGAAATACATGCACTTCTTCTAAGCTTTAAAGCAAGAGCCCACATCATAATCCCTGCAAGGCTGGGAGCAAAGTCCCCAAAGCACAACATCACTGATGTGCCCTGATGTCCTGGTTTAACAGGGTCTGTCCCAGCAAGATGAGTCAGTGTCCTGCCTTGGGGTTTGCTTAGGGCAGAGGGCTCCCACCAGCTTCTGCGCCACCACCCAGGCTGCAGCCCTGAGAATGAGTGTGTTCCCAGACCCTGGCAGGAGCTGAGGAGCCAACTCCTTGCAGGGTCATTGCTCTTGCTTAGGGCCACCAGGCATGACCTAGATTGGGGAGCCTGCCTCCTACACTTCTTTGTAAAGACCAGGCCACCCTACAAGCAGAATTAAGACTAATCAGAGAGAATAGGAGCATGTTACTTTGTTCCAGTGTCCCATACAAGAAACTTTCAACTCCTAATGGTGAGGGTGGTGAGACACTGGAAGAGGTTGCCCAGAGAGGTTGTGGATGCCCCCTCTCTGGAGGTGTTTAAGGCCAGGCTGGATGAGGCACTGAGCAACCTGGTCTAGTGGGAGGTGTCCCTGCCCATGGCAGGGGGGTTGGAACTAGATGATCTTGAAGGTCCCTTCCAACCTAAACTATTCTGTGATTAATCCATTTGGCTGCCAATGGGGCCAAGGTAGGCTGCCAAGGTGACCTCTTACGGTGACCTCTTTGCTGCTGTCTTTCCCTGCTGTGTTCTTTCCATCCACCAGAGCATTGCTGCTCCCCTTCTTCCTTCCAAGAGGGTGCAGGACAGAATCTGCAGTCCTGTCAATGGTGAGAAGCCCCACCAGACCTCAGCATTGTTGCTGGTACTTTCTCCAGCCCAGACACATGATATCTGTTGGTAGAGCCATTACCCTGAGCCATAATCTCATCCAACAGGAGCCATGGAAGCCACAATCCCTCAGAGAGCAATGAAAAGACTGTTTGAAGTAATTAAACTCTTCTGGCTGAATTGTGCTCCCTGCCCCAAGGAGGCTGCTGTCTCATCAGGGGACAAGCACAGATGCTACAGCAAAAGCTAAGAAAAGCTGCTGATGATAACAGAGATGGACACATGGCTGCTCAGAGGGTTGCGTTAACATTGATTTGCCCATGGGTGCACTGAAATAGCTGTTTGAGAAGCCAACTGCACTACAATGCCTGCTCCCTTTGAAATTCAACTTAATTTGTACTGCTGGGAGGTGAGTAAAATCCACACATCCCCCAGGAGAGGGAAGCAGGCTGGCCAGGTCCTGTTCATCCAGCTACTTGTGTGCAAAGTCACACGTGTATCCAGGGCCATCCAGTAACAGCCAAGTACCTGAATGTTCTCACTGTTAGAAGGGATGTGAGCATATGACAACTCATGCAAAGAAGCCACTGGTGTCTAGACACAAGTCTGAGAACAGCAATTCCTTAGTCATGCTCCAGACTCTGAGGCAGGGGGGAAATGAACTGCCAGGGGCACAAGATCTTGCTTTGGTACCAGTATATTTGCTTACTGCAGACAGGAGAGACTGCTTAAGAAGTCTGGGCAGCTTCATAGACTCATAGAGTGGTTTGGGTTGGAAGGGACCTTAAAGATCATTGAGTTCCAACCCCCCTGCCATGGGTCGGGACACCTCCCACTACATCAGTCTGCTCAGTGCCTCATCCAGCCTGGCCTTAAACACCTCCAGGGATTGAGGGGGCATCCACAACCTCTCTGGGCGACCTCTTCCAGTGTCTCACCACCCTCACAACAAAGAACTTCTTTCTTATCTCCAGCCTGAATCTCCCCTCTTCTAATTTACATCCATTACTCCTAGTCCTGCCATCACATATCCTATTAAAAAGTCCCACCCCAGACTTTCTGTAGCCCCCTTCAGGTACTGAGAAGGTACTCTGAGGTCCAGCCTTCTCTTCTCCAGGCTGAACAACCCCAACTCCTTCAGCCTGTCCTCAAAAGGAGGGCTTCCAGCCTTCTCATAATTTCTGTGGTCTCCTCTGGACCCGCTCCAACAGCTCAATTTGCTTTGAATCCCAAACTGAAAGCATTCCTCAAAAGAGCTTTGCTGCTGCTACCTCTCTAGCCAGCTCTGAACCTTCTGGTTTTACTAAGAATACATCAAAAATAGATCAGCAATATTTTGAGGATGGAGAGCAGGGAGAAGATGCACTCATTTTGAAGTACTCTGGTTTTATGACTAAAGCTGGCTGTAGGCATGAGGATGTCTGTTGAGCTAGTTGAAGGGTTTGAAACCTCCATTTTCTGTGACTTCTGCCCATCCCAAATCACTGTAGATCCCCTCAAAGCTTTGAGAGTTTTAGAGGATCTCACAGATGGGTAGGTCAGGCTTGTCCAGAACACACCACCAACTCCATCCAATATGAGGGTTGGGACTAGATGATCTTTAAGATTCCTTCTAACCCAAACCATTCTATAAATGAGAAAATTCTCTACTTCTCCTCACTTGGCTCCACTTTCAAAAAGAGCAGGCAGATGTTTGGACCCTCCACTATGTCGAGTAATACTGAAATGTCTCCAACAGAAATTGCAAGGCTTGAAAGCACCTTCTCAACCTTGCCTGACACCTCATCATTGCACACACGTTGGCATCCAACAGGCACCTTTCTCTTTCACCCATGAACAAACAAAGCAATCCATTCAAAAGCATCCAGGGATTTACAAGAAGGGATAGTCTTGCACTACCAACACATAGTGAAGGTTTAAAGCTCCTTTGAGGCCAGTGACTACTTGTGTTTCTGATAATGAGTGAAAATTGGCCAGCTCACACCACAGCTTAGCCCGTGATATTGAGCTTGTGAGACAAAGCACAAGTTGAGCATCAACTATTAAGATTAGCTCCCAGCCTGAAAGAGTTTCAAATTAGAAGCACAGACAAGAGGGAAATGAGCTCTACCTCACAGCAAACTCTGTTTTCCTTCTCTAATTACTACTGTTTTTAATTGTATGTTTATATCATATGCTATTTAAGGAGATGGGAGTGGAGCCATCTTGTAATATTTATCTTTTCATGGAGGTGTTGAAGTAACTGCCTGCTCATTTTTACTTTTAAAAAATATTTTAGAGCATTAAAAAAAAAAGGACTTGCTAAACAGCAGAGAAATGTAAAGTCCATGTCCTTCACTGGCTGAGAGACCTCAGAGTGGGCATGGGAAGGACCCAAGTTTGCAAGGCAGAAATGGGGCTTGAGATCCTGGCCCACATGAGCTCACAGACTCTTGTTTTCAGTCCTTGATAAAATTGTTTTCAAGTCCTGATTTTGCCTAAGCTCCAGGGACTCTCTCTAGTCCTACTGGCCTTGTATTTGTATTTATTAAGATTATTGAGAATTACAATACACTGGATTTCAGGTAAAGCCTCCTACAGCTACGCAATTGAAAACAAAGCTTTAAGCTAACTGTGTCTTCAGTGAGAACTGCTGCTTGAGGTGGAAAGAAGGTCTCAGTTTGCTCTGGTAGTTGGTCCAGAAGAATATGGATAAAACTGTATTCCTTTTTTTTTTACCTTTTATAATCCAAACCAGCTATTTCAGTAGTGAAAAAGACCCATATCCTGAGCATAAGTGCTTCCTTATGTTCATTTATCAGACTTCCAGTGAAGTATCTTAATGTATATTGTTGCACTTAGGAAGTATTTATTCACTGTAGCAGAACTAAACAGACCTGAGTGCAGCTCTGGCTTGAGGTGACACAGGTAAATAGACGTAGGACAAGGGGCAATAGGTGAAAACTGGAACACAGGAGGTTCCACAGAAATAGGAGAAGAAACTTTGTCAGTGTGAGGGTGACAGAACAGTGTCCCAGGCTGTCCAGAGAGGGTGTGGGGTCTCCTTGTCTGGAGACATTCAAAACCTGCCTGGACACCTTCCTGTGTGACCTGATCTAGGTGTTCGTGCTCTGGAAGGGGGATGGGACTAGATGATCTCTTGAGGTCTCTTCCAATCCCTGATATTCTGTGTTTCTGTATGCAGATGGCCTGTTACCAGACTCTTCTTTTTTTGTGGAAGTCTAGTTGCCTTTCAGCCAAAGGATGGGTGATTTGGTAGCCAATGGTTGCAAGGAGGGCTGCAATGATGGCAGATGGACTGTTGGACCATTTGTGTTCTATCATTCTCATTAATTCCTAAAATAAATTCAGTGTTTAGCAACTTTGCAGCACTTTTTTTTACCAAAACATGAATTTTGCATCTCTATCTAGAGCAGGAGAAGCAACCAAGCACAGTGCTTGTGCCACTGTCCTCTCATCCTCACTCTAAAAATGTTCTTTCTTCTATTTCTGTGGAACCTCCTGTGCTCCACTTTGCACCCACTGCTCCTTGTCCTACCATGGGAGATCACTGAGACCACTGTATGATCTTGCCATTGACACACAGTTCACATCAGCTTGGTTGTACAACAAGCTGTACAATCAGCTTGTTTGTACAACAATTACACAGGTCAAAAGGGACCTTGAGAAGTCTCTGGTCAACATCCTCCTTCAAGTTCCCAGAAGGGCTTCACTTCCAAACTTAGCCCATAAGCAATCAGCCTCCAGGTGGAGTCCAGGCCATTAACCCCTCCACTCTGCTTTCACCCAATGGTCCAGACAGGTTTTTACACACATTTAGTAGCTCACCAGTTCTGATGAGAAACTTCCTTGAAAGCCAGGACATCTCAGAAAACAGTCAGATTGGTCACATATAATTAACACCAGTCACCGTGGTCTCCTTCTGGTGCTCAGAAACCCACTTCAGGAGGATTTTCTCAAGGAGCAAAGCAAGTCTGAGCTCCATTTTCCTTTGTCAGTGGGCAGCCAGGGACCAAAGTCCTCCTCAGTTAAATCAAAAGACAGCTACAAAAGTTACCAGCCAGGGATGCCACTCAGAAGCCACCAGGAACAATGTGAACTTCACAATAACAAAAGCTCAACAGGAAAACCTGAACTAAATTGCCCTACAAATAAACACCAAAACCCAAAAAAACCCTCCTCACCCCCACAAAAGCCTGACTGTCTAAATAATTCACAGTCAAAAAAACAGAACAGAGAATCACCTACTTTCCCTGGCAACCAAAAATGGAGTGGAAAAACAACAACAACAAAATCAAAAACCAAACTAACAGTCCAAATCCAGAAACATTAAGCCCCTCTCTCCCATCCTACTCAAAAGACCAACAGCATAGAATCACAGAATCTTAGAATGGTTTGGGTTGGAAGGGACCTTAAAGATCATCTAGATCCAACCCCACTGCCATGGCCAGGGACACCTCCCACTAGACCAGGTTGCTCAGTGCCTCATCCAGCCTGGCCTTGAACACCTCCAGGGGTTGAAGGGGCATCCACAACCTCTCTGGGCAACTTCTTCCACTGTCTCACCACCCTCACAGGAAACAATTTCTTATCTCCATCCTGAATCTCCCCTCTTTCAGTTTACATCTGTTATTCCTAGTCTTTTCATCACATATCCTTCTAAAAAGTCCTACCCCAGCCTTTCTGTAGCCCCCTTCAGGTACTGAGAAGCTGCTCTGAGGTTCCCCTGCATCTTCTCTTCTCCAGGCTGAACAACCCCAACTCCTTCAGTCTGTCTTCATAAAGGAAGTGCTGCAGCCCCCTCATCATCTTCATGGTCTCCTCTGGACCCTCTCCAACAGCTCAATGTCCTTCTTATGTTGAGGGCTCCAGAACTGGACACAGTAACTCCAAGTGGGGCCTCACCAGAGCCCAGTAGAGGGGCAAAATCACCTCTCTTGACCTCCTGGTCACAATTCTCTTGATGCAGCCCAGGACTGGGTTGGCTTCTTGGCTGCAAGCACTCAATGCTGGCTCATGTTGAGTTTGTCGTCAACTGACACCCCCAAATCTTTCTCTTCAGTGCTGCACTGAAGACACTCTCTGCTGAAAAATTGTTTAGAAAAAAATAGATCCGAAACCCCCAAGGAAGACAGAAGACATATAATACTTTGTTGATTTCTTGGAAATATTTATGAATGATACTCAAAGGGAATGTTCTCAAGAGGAAGCCACATCAGCAAGTACAGAAATGAGGTTGCGATGACAAAACAGATGGATCTGGCTCTCCAGAGGGACTGACTTCTGATCCCAATGACATCCAAAGCCATCAGATCATTCCCACCATGGCCATACATCAAGCCTATGACAAAGAACAGTCTTGCACCTCAGCTAACAACCCTTCTAATGAGATAATATATCAAACCCTTGCCAGCTTAAGTAACTCCACAGTTGACTGATTGCAGTAAAGTCATACAATTTTGGGGTTGTTCAGCCTGCAGAAGAGAAGGCTCCGGGGGAGACCTCAGAGGAGCTTCTCAGTACCTGAAGGATGGGGTACTGAAGGCTACAGAAAGGCTGGGGGAGGACTTTTTAATAGGATATGTGATGGAAGGACTAGGAATAATGGATGTAAATTAGAAGAGGGGAGATTCAGGCTGGAGGGAAGAAAGAAGTTCTTTGTTGTGAGGGTGGTGAGACGCTGGAGGAGGTTGCCCAGAGAGGCTGTGGATGCCCCCTCAATCCCTGGAGGTGTTTAAGGCCAGGCTGGATGAGGCACTGAGCAATCTGGTGTAGTGGGAGGTGTCCCTGCCTATGGCAGGGGAGTTGGAGCTAGATGATCTTTAAGATCCCTTCCAACCCAAACTATTCTATGATTCTATAATTTCCAGAGGATTTTTTCAACCCTTTTGCTGTTTTATTTGAATACTGTGAATGTTCTTTGACTAAATCCCCATAAGATTTGCAGTTAATGGTTCTTTCTTTTCTTACAAGAGAGAATTTTGCACCAGAGGGGATCATTATTGCATACAAAGTACTAGGCAAAGTATAGATAAGTTAGAATAAAATAAGGCAAGAATTATTACTTCCAGTATATGAAAAGGTAGATGTCTCTGTAATTTAGGATCTGTCTGAATAAAATGTCCTCAAGCACTAGGGTCACACTAAGATTTTCAGTATTGTGTTGCTGTCATGTTTTGCTTGACCACAGGTAGGAAATAATTGTTTGACTCATAAGAGGGTGCTACAAATAGAGCACCTCTTCATGAATACATCAAATAAGCCTCCTATGGCCCTCATTGATATTGACATTAAAAGTCCCACTGGGAGTCTCTGAAAAGGCAGAGTCCTTACACCACATGTCCACAGGAGATACAAGCCCACCAGGGAGAAAGCATCTGCCTCTTTGAGGTCTATATGACATCCATTCAGCTTTCCATGTATTAATAATTAGTGGTGCTGTTTGCCACCTGCCTAAGATAATTTTTGGAGGCCTGCTTGAAATCTTTAATTCATGGAACCATCTCCTCAGCCTGTGTAACAAAGTTGCTGGTCCTTTGCAGCTTCTCCAGTGTGGTGCAGCTGCTGTGGAGCTGGGACATCCAGTGTGGCTATCACAGCAAGCCAGGGCAGGATGGTGTTTCATCACACAGACACAGGTCTGAGCTCTGTCTGAAATAAGTTGTGCCCAGCAGGTAGAAATAAAGCTGGGGTTGCTCTCAGGCATCTCTAATTTCTGCATCAGCAAAGGAAAGCTCCTGTGTATAACACTCAGCATCTACAGTGAGGGTGGTGAGACACTGAAACAGGTTGCCTAGAGAAGTTGTGGATGCTGGGCTAAAAGTAATGAAAGAAGGGAGCTGAAGGTTGATGGAGTTGGGGTTGTTGAGCCTGGAGAAGAAAAGACTCAAGGGGAACCTCATAGTGGCTCTTCAATACCTGAAGGGGGCTACAGAAAGGCTGGGGTAGGAGTTTTGAATAGGTTATGTAATGGCAGGACTAGGAATAAAGGATATAAATTGAAAGAGGGAAGATTCAGGCTAGATATGAGAAAGAAATTCCTTCTGGTGAGGGTGGTGAGACACTGGAAGAGGTTGCCCAGAGAGGCTGTGTATGCCCCCTCAATCCCTGGAGGTGTTTAAGGCCAGGCTGGATGAGGCACTGAGCAACCTGGTCTAGTGGGAGGTGTCCCTGCCTGTAGCAGGGGGGTTGGAACTTCCAACCCAAATCATTCTATGATTCTATGAAAGCACCTCCCAGCTACCTTCAGAGCAAACATGGGAAACAATTATTTTTGCTATAGAATGTGAAAGCCCTTTGCTCCTAAATGCAAGCTTTAGGATGCTCCAGCACCCTCTTGCAAGCAGTGGTGGACACCATCCCTCATTAAACAGTGTTTCCCAGTCTGAAAGAACTGTTTGTAGGATGTACAAATTAGTGTCATGTGAATTTGAGGACTTGTTCCCACTGAGCCAGCCTACCAGCCCATGCAGGCCTGTTGGGAACATTAATAATCTGTGTCACTGGGCTATGTGATCCCTGGCCAAGAGCAGGGACACAACAATTCGTGCTGGGCAGGACAGGTTGTCCTCTCCCCTTCTCAGCCAGCTATCTGGGTCCTTAATGGGAGCATGATATCATTGCCTGCCCCTACTCTGGGGTTATCTTTAGCATGATTGCACTGGTCACAAGTGCCTGGAGACAAACATGCTGTTTGTTATTGGCAACACTCAGTTCAGGACTTTACACCTCCTGATCATCATGTAGTCTCCAAGGAAACTGAAAGAAATTCCAGTCAAGTCTCTGCTTGACCACAGGTAGGAAATAATTGTTTGACTCATAAGAGGGTGCTACAAATAGAGCATCAAATGAACCTCCTATAGCCTTAATTGTGCCCCCCTACAATGCAGTCAACCAGCATTTATTAAACTTAGGAGTCATTTAAAAGTTCTGCAAGAATAAAAAAGCAATTTTAAATATCCTGCACGTTTATTACCTTGCATTAAGTCCTCAGGAGATGTTCCCACTATGCTAATAATGTATTATCACTAAGTAATTCCCATTTTTCATTCACAATTTACAGCACTATTGAGCCTCTTGCAGGGCATTCATTTGAAGTTCCCCAAGTATTTAAGACAAGGAAGAAAGGAAGGTCAAAGGAATATAAGCAGCTTGCTGAAGGTCCCTTAAAAAAAAAAAAAAAAAAAAAAAAAAAAAAAAAAAAAAAAAGAGGTAACTAAAGCCAGGTGTCTCAGCAACTCTTCTTCTAAGCATGGATTAATTTCACTGACCTTCAGAGTTCAAAGCCAGAAAGAGCTTGCAAAGAGAAAACAAAAATACACATTCACAGAACACTTTGCACAACAGACCTAAGGATATGCCAACTTTTAGAAAGCCTAAATAAAAGCAGTAGGAGTGGTTGACTGGCAGAAAGTAAGTCATTAACTGGGACTTCATGGAGGGGAATAGCACCAGACTTCCCTTTGAATCTCACTCTGCTGGACCAAGCCTGATCCAGACAGGAATGGAAAATGATCACAAAAATATTTCAAAACCACCTGACAAATCCTCCTCTAACAGTCAGACTACAGCAGCTCCAAAGCTCCAGATATCCCGGACTGTTACCAGCACAGCACCAAATGAGAGCTGGGAGGGCTTTCATCCCAGATGCCCTGCTCAACCTGAATCTCATACAACTTCATTTTAAACTTCTTAGGAATTCAGGACAAGCCAACAGAGCATCCATTCTTTTTCCTCCCCTGCCCATCCTTCCTCCATCTCACTCCAAGCAGGAAAGAAACATCTCCAGTTTGAAGGAGCATCACCTTGAATGCCTGCTCTCCGCAGCAACCAGAGGTCAGACACCAAGTCATTATGGCTGCTTGAGTCAGCACTTGGCTTTCCAAATGAAAGCTTCCTGCAGACACTAATGCTGCTCCTCTTGGCCCTGCTGCTCAGAATCACACAGCCAAGCAACGCTGCTGTTGTCACACACCTCTTCTACTTAATCCTGCCCTTGACCTGCCCTTGAGCAGCCAACACACCTCCACAAGCCCTGAGTGGCAAAGTCCAGGCCAGCACTGCTGCTCCTCACACTCTCATCATCTTAGAATCTTACAATAGTTTGGGTTGGAAGGGACCTTCGAGATCATTTAGTTCCGACCCCCCTGCCATGGGCAGAGACACCTCCCACTACACCAGGTTGCTCAGTGCCTCATTCAGCCTGGCCTTAAACACCTCCAGGGATTGAGAGGACATCCACAACCTCTCTGGGCAACCTCTTCCAGTGTCTCACCATATTCACAGGAAATAATTTCTTTCTTCTCTCCAGCTGAATCTCCCCTCTTCCAATTTACATCCGTTATTCCTAGTCCTGCCATTACATATCCTATTAAAAAATCCTACCCCAGCCTTTCTGTAGCCCCCTTCAGGTATTGAGAAGCTACTATGAGGTTGGGGGAAAAGCTGGTTTCTCCAAGGAGGCACCAAAAACCTGCTCCTTTTCCTGATCCTTCTCTCTTCTCTTCTCTTCTCTTCTCTTCTCTTCTCTTCTCTTCTCTTCTCTTCTCTTCTCTTCTCTTCTCTTCTCTTCTCTTCTCTTCTCTTCTCTTCTCTTCTCTTCTCTTCTCTTCTCTTCTCTTCTCTTCTCTTCTCTTCTCTTCTCTTCTCTTCTCTTCTCTTCTCTTCTCTTCTCTTCTCTTCTCTTCTCTTCTCTTCTCTTCTCTTCTCTTCTCTTCTCTTCTCTTCTCTTCTCTTCTCTTCTCTTCTCTTCTCTTCTCTTCTCTTCTCTTCTCTTCTCTTCTCTTCTCTTCTCTTCTCTTCTCTTCTCTTCTCTTCTCTTCTCTTCTCTTCTCTTCTCTNCTGGATGCTGGGGAGTTTTACAAGGTAAATTCAGCTCCTCAATTTTGACATGACTGTTGCATCAGATGGTCAAACCCCATGGGCTTTTGGGTGCAGAGCTTTAGCTCTAACTCTCCCTGTTTTTCAGAGTCAGCCATGCCCAGTAGATTCTCCTGGCAGGGACACACTCCAGGAAGGGACATGCTCCAGGAAGGGACATTGATTTTGGACAGGTAACAGTGAGGATTGCCAGCAGGAGAGATTAGCTGTTAAGGTGAAAAGGGCAGAGCTGCACTAAATGTTTTTGGTGGAACCTGAGTCTGGAGTGCTGACCTCCAAAGCCAGGCTGGCAGTGGAGGAAGCAGAGCTCCCAAGGGTTTGCAGACCTGCCATTTCCTCACAGACACTTGGGTTCCAGAGACTGGCTCTGAAGCAAGATGCTCAATAGCAAGTGAGATTCACATTAGTACATGTGAAGTGTTGGGTGGTTCAATATAGTTGTGACAGGTGATGAACTTGACCCAAAATCTGAACAAGTGCAACTCACCTTCTCCAGAAGACACTTTGCCAGCCAACATTTTTGTGGAGCTCAGCTGGGAAAGCATCAGACTCCTAATCTGCGGGTCAAAGGTTCAAGTCCCTGTCCAGGTTCCCTGTCCAGGTATGAGGTCTGTGAGAATTGGGCTGATGGTTGGACTCGATAATCTGAAAGGTTCCTTCTAATCTATGAAACAAGGAAATTCTGCACAGATAAGTACAAATAAGGGCAACATTTCACAGAAAACAGGTGAATGCTGAAAAACTTCTTTTGTTTCTGTTCCATGATTTCTGGAGCCCTCAACATAAGTAGGACATTGAGCTGTTGGAGCGGGTCCAGAGGAGGCCACAAAGATGATCAAAGGGCTGGAGCAACTGCCTTCTGAGGACAGGCTGAAGGAGCAGGGAAAATCTGACCCCATCCAAGCCTGGAGTCACAACCATCAAATGCTGACACTGCCCAGAGCTCAGAACTTCTCCATCTGGCAGGCTGAAGAATGATCCCCCTCTCCTGTCCCAAGCCATTGTCCCACTGTAGACAACATCTGTGAAATTAAAAAAAAAAACTAATAAATAAAAGAAAGCACTAAAATTGCACACTCAGTTTTCCTTTTCTGTTCCTGGCACGTGAAGGCTAAAAGAATCAGAAGGAAAATAGTGTTTGTTTCCAGAATCCCTGGAGAATGGAGATGTGAAATTTGGAAGTGACTCAGAGGCTGTCCTAGGAAATACCATCCAAATAGCTGCTGCCAGCACTTCAGCTATTGCCTGCTGGTGGGGTCTGCTGTGGCCTCTTTGCAGGAGCAACTGCTGTCATTAGACATGATGGGAGCCTTTGTAATGAAAGCTGCTGTTCCGATGTCCGTGCTTTCCTCTGCTCTCCTGGCTCTGCTGGGGTCCAGCCAGGCTGAAGGTGGAGGGTAGATTCAGGCTAGAAATAAGGAAGAAATTCTTTACAGTGAGGGTGGTGAGACACTGGCAGAGGTTGCCCAGAGAAGTTGTGGATGCCCCCTCAATCCCTGGAGGTTTTTAAGGCCAGGCTGGATGAGGCACTGAGCAACCTGATGTAGTGGGAGGTGTCTCTGCCCATGGCAGGGGGGTCGGAACTAAATGATCTTGAAGGTCCCTTCCAACCCGAACTATTCTATGATTCTATGAAAGGTGAATGAAGCCTCCTTCCTACAAGGAAGGAACACTGAGCTGAGAACACCATGAGCTGGAGGGCAAGTGTGGCTCAGATGACACTCCAAGCCAATGCTCTACAAAAGGCAGTTTTTGTCTGTTTGATCTAAGCTGTTTGGACAACTCATGCCTTCAGGCCAAGAACAACCTACAGTGAAATTGGGAACCAGATCCTGGTTTGGTAAACCTGCATTTGGTGTGACCATCCACATTCACCATGCTGGGCAGATGAAGGACATAACTACAGTGCCTCAGACACTCAGAGCAAAAAAGCCCAAGAAGCTGCTCCTGGGATTATCAATCTGTCTGCAGCAGTGATGGCTGTGAAACTCCCAGAGGAAATAAATAACTCCTCCCCCCAAATACTACTGGGCTCAAATCATAGAATCATGGAATGATTTGGGTTGGAAGGGACACCTCCCACTAGACCAGGTTGTTCACAGTAAAGAATTTCTTTCTTCTCTCTAGCCTGAATCTCCTCTCTTCCAATTTATATCCTTTTTTCCTAGTCCTGCCATCACATATCCTATTAAAAAGTCCTACCCCTGCCTTTCTGCAGCACCCTTAGTTGAGAAGCTCCTCTGAAGTCCCCCCTGAGCCTTCTCTTCTCCAGGCTGAACAACCACAACCCCTTCTGCCTGTCACCCAGAAGGGATGTGCAGCAGCTGTAGGTCCCACTGTGGGGTGAGGCTCCTCCTAGGGCTGCTCACTGGCATTTAAGGGATTAGTTTCACCAGTGGGAACTTTTGTAGCCAGAACAGTTAAGACGGTGAAAAGCCAGTTAAACTTCTGCCTCTTTCTACAGAAGGGAAACTTAGAAACATGCCTTAGATGCATAATTTAGCAAACCAAGATAAAAATCAAGCCATCTGCTTCCTTCAGATCTTTTTGATGATTAGTGCTTACAGGAACAGCCACACACATTAAGGGCTGTATTTTGAGCACAGACTTTTCTGGCTGAGTCACAATTTTCTGACCATGCAGTTATTCCTCTCTGAAAAGGCTCAAAAACCAGCAAAGGAGGAAAGAACAGGATGCAAATTGCACAGCATGTTTGCTGTGCAAACTGACTTTGGCAACTAGCCATTCCAGCACTATGGAGACCTTTGGCAGCTAAGTTGTCAAATCGAAGGGTTTTTTTGAAGGAGAAGGTATAAGCAGATGATAAAGTTGAAAGCCTCAATGTACCAGAGGAGCTCTGTTTGTGTGTGGACGGAGAAATCTACCACTAACTTAGCCTTGGCTTGAACTACACAAAGATGATGATGGAACCAGAACCTCTCTTTGATGAAGAAGAGCTGAGGGAATTTGGGTCCTTTCAGTCTGGAGGAGAGAAGGCTGAGGGCAATCTTATCAATACTTAAAAACACTTGAAGGATGGAGCAGTCTGCTTCCAGTGGAACCCAGTGGCTGGGTGAGAGAAAAGTTCCATGTTCTATCTCTCTCTTGCCTCAGAGAGCTGCATGTTCTGCAGCTTTAATTTGTGTCAGTACTTTGGGATTTCAAATAGTTCATTTTACTTTATGAGATCCATCCCTTTAGTAATTTGCTTTATGATCAGAATGCTTAAAATATTAGGCTGTGATTAAACTTTTCTGTAATGGCCAAAAAATCCAACCAAAAAAAAAAAAGGACTGGAATATCAGAAGGTAATGACAGAGCCATTAGTTGGTAGAGCCTTCTCCTGACAGGTAGAGTGTCTATTCCTAGCCAGGATTTGCTTTGTAGTAGGCAAAAATCTCCAGGTTTATTTTAAAGTTTTAAAGTTTTAGGGCAAAAATGAGCCCGAAAGCCAGAAAGATGCTTCTAACTCCATCAATCTGAAAAATTAAAAGAACTTCCTACTCACAGCCCTCACCTTGCCCTACCAAGGGGGCAATTCTGAGAACTTCTCCAGAGAGTGGCTGCTTTTGCTGCTTCTAGCAGCAGATTGCAACATGAAGCCAATGCCCATGCAGGAGGTACACTTGGATGTTCCCATTTATCTTGATAAGAGCATTAGTTGCACAATCATCTGATCTCAGCTGTTTGTTTATGGCTTAATATGGCCTAAGTTTGTATCATCTCAGTAATTACTGGTATGCAGGATTCTCACACTATGAAGAAGGGAGCAGATACAGGTGAGCAAGGCTTATCTCTGACTATAAATCAAGAAGTGGCCTGTGTGGGGGGGGAAGATGAAGGGAAAAGAGGAGGGTGGAGGATGCTTCCCCATCCCACAGACATAATCCCTTCATTACAGCCCAAGAGCAGGGAATTTAGGGAAGGATGGTGCCTGATGGGCACCATCATCCCTTATGCATGGAGTTACCATGGGCTGGGGTGTGCAGGAGGTTGGGGTGACCTGTGTGCCCCATGACTAGACCATCTCCTGGAGGAAAGCATGTGGGACATAGGGATTTGGGGATAAATCACCAGAAAAGGAGACAAAAGACAAGCATGCAAAGCTGGGCTGCTCCTGTTGATGGCACTTGTAATGTGCCTGGAACCAAAATGTCCCAGTTTCTCCATGTTGAGCAACCTGGTCAAGAGGGAGGTGTCCCTGCCAATGCCAGGGAGGTTGGACCTAAATGATCTTTAAGGTCCCTTTCAACCCAAACCATTTTATGACTCTATTCTATGATTCTAAGAACAGACATTTTTATTTTTAATCAGTCAGTTGACGTGCCCTGGAAAGATAATGAAACACTCTTAATTTTCTATTTTAAATGGTATAAAAATGACCAAGATTAAAACCAGAGAGATTTCCAAAAAGCAAACAGGCAGGGATCTTCAAACTTTCCTTTGGCACCCAGCCACCAGCCAGGTTCAGCAGAAGTTCACCATTTCCCATCGTGTAAAGCTGTTTGTTTAACATTTCTTTTGTCTGAAGTGGCCTTGTCAAGTGAGATCTCCAAATCATTTTCACTTGGTCCTTCCCTTACATCTGAGCTGTCACTGCCATAGAAGCAGTTGGACTTTAGGCTGAGCAGGAACGTGAGCATAAGCAGATAAAGTTTGAAAGAATTTGTGTAACTTTTCAGTTTTATCATAAAAACTTCCTTCAAAAAGAAACTAGACAGCCACAGAATCTCATGGTGTATAAACCCAAAGGCACTTTCAAAGTCCAAGGCTCAATAACTTGTTTCAGTTCACCTCTGTAGACAGGCTAGCCTGGGTTTTGCTGCCAGATCCTAATCTCTGTAATTAAAACTTAAATTTTTTAAGCAGCCTAAACATTTTTGGAGTGAGTAACACATCCTCCTTCACATCCTGTCCTGCATGGTGATTCTTACTGGGGTTTAACACTCTTCACCCTCCCATCCTCCACAGTGTGAAGCCTTCCACGTGCTGTGGCTTCACTCCATCCACCAGTGTCCCTCTGACATGGCCTGCCCATGTGTTTGATATAATGGCATCTCCCTAAAAAAATTAATGTCATCTCCTGGCAAGTCTGGGTTTCAGAATTTAACTGTGGACAACATCAGATTTGATGTTGCTACTCCCATTGCTGTTCCTCAGGCTGTGGTTGTACTGGCAACCTGTTCCACTGAGACTTCCAGCTGGGACATGTACCTGTCTGTGTGTTTATCATCCTACTTAGTGCTGAAAACAGGACTTTATGGCTGTATTGCAGATAATATAAAAATGGATTTTGCTGAGACTTTTTAAATTGTCATATTAAAACACACTGTCACTAAACATTGTGCAGACCCGCCTTGATATGGTGCTAGTGATGGTTTTTGTCAGAGTTGGACTCAATGACCTGAAAGCTCCCTCCCAACCTGGGCAGTTCTATGATATGTTATTAAAAATACAAATTACTCTTAGCATTTTGGAAATGCAGACTGGAAGGCACCTTCAGAGGTCTCCTCCTCATCAAAACAGGGCCAGACAGGTTGCTTGAGACTGTTTTTTGTCAAGTTCTGGAAAAGTCTAAAGATGGAGGTTTTACAACATCAATGGGCAACCTGTGCTGGTATTTCTACAGCCTTGTGTCTGCTGTCACCTCTGCTAGCCATGATACAGTCCAGGAGTGGCCATTGGCTGGGCAGAACATCCTCCTGCAGCCCTGAGAGCTCAGGGGACAGGGACTGGGGACACACAGCTGGTCAGGGCCACCACAGAGGCAGGGCTGCAGCACACTAGAGATGCAGAAATGAACATTTAATGGTAAAATATGCAAAATGTGGGAGAAAAGGGAAACATTTCTGTCATCACTCTCCCCACCCATCCCTCCCCCTTCTCCTCCCACTGTGTCCACTTGGAAAATGCAGCTCACTCTAGTGATGTCCTGTGGCAGAGACACCAGCAGGAGCATCTCTCAGACCACGTAGTGGGAGGTAAATGATGGTTGTGGCCCTTCCTCACTGGTGTTAAATAGGAGAGNGTGGAGGCCCCAACCATCCCTGAAGATATCCAAGGGCAGGCTGGATGAGGCTCTGAGCAACCTGGCCTGCAGCCTGCTCTGATGTCCTTGCTCATGGCAGGGGGGTTGGAATCCCTTAAGGTCCCTTTCAACCCAAACTATTCTATGATCCTAAAATTATTTTATAAACTTGTATTTTTTATCTGAAAGATGTGTACAATCAAAAGAAAAACAATCCAGCCCTACCTGCTCTTTCTGACTGAGGGAGCTGGGTCTCTTTAGCTTGGAGGAGACTGAGGGGTGACCTTATTCATGTCTATAAATATGTAAAGGGTGAGTGTCAGGAGGATGGAGCCAGGCTCTTCTCAGTGACCTCCAATTATAGGACAAGGGGCAATGGGTGCAAGCTGGAAATAGAGGAGATTCAACCGAAATATAAGAAAAAAAACTTCTTCACAGTGAGGGTGAGAGAAGAGTGTCCCCGGCTGCCCAGAGAGTGTTTGGGGTCTCCTTCTCTGGAGATATTCAAAACCCACTTGGTCACCTTCCTATCTGGGTGTTCCTGCTCCAGCAGGGTGATGAGACTAGATGATCTCTTGAGGTCCCTTCCAATCCCTGATATTCTGTGATTTGCTCAGCCCTCAAAATTTCTCCTGCCTCCTTAACACTCACTTTTTCCACTGCAAATAAAATTATGTATCTCCCTAATCTACTCAGTTGTCTGCACACAATATTTGTGTCCTAAAACTGCCAGAGCTACGTCTCATTTTAATTTCCTGATGTCCTTGCAGCTCCAGAAGACTTAGAGACAGCTTCTCTGCTTTCTGTACAAAAGAGTTAAGTGGCTGCAGTTGCAATGAGCAGGGCTGTCTTCTCAAGGGTCAGTGACTACAGCAAGAACATAATGTAAGTTGATGTGGGGGATGTAAACAGAACATCCCCAGCGGGACCTGATGCCACCCCAAAGCCCTGTCCTCCTGTGAGGGCATCATCTCTCTCCCTCAGCTCCAGCAAGTTGATGCTGCTTCCCTTGGAGAGAGAAGACTCCTCACGTGGCAGCATCTTTCATAGTCCTTTCATCATCCATAGTTTGTAAGGATGGGGAGTGTTGCTGTTGTGACATGCCAGCACCACATGTGAATGGAAGCTCTGGCTGAGATTCATGCTTTCTCTCCCAGATCTTTGGGTTTTTTAACAATTGTGGTCACTAATGTGGCACTTGCTGCTGACAAGTGACACCACATCTTTCTGAGGGTTCATCCTACCCACTGTACCCTTCCTCCCTGGTGGGAAGTGCAGCTATGCTACCACAGCACACATCAATGCCAGCCAAGAGATGGGCTGTCCCCAGAAGGGAAACCATCTGAACTGATGAAAGATAAGGAACTTGATGTGATCACAAGAATTAACAATACTAAACACATCTCCCAGAGGCTTCCAGTGAGCTCCTGATTGTCACATGCAACCAACGAACTGCTCCTTGATTCTTTGATGTCCTTAGGGGACAGAAAATAATGCAAGTAATTTGTGTCTTTGCCTCATAGAGAGAATGCTGCAGTCCTCTGTTCTCATAACTGAATGATACATCTCTATCTGTACAGCATAAATCAGAAAATTCATATCTTTGCCACCTATCACGTGAAAAATTTCTCCTCTGACAAAATTTAACACTTCTAAAATGTTGGTTCATGATGTTAAAGAGCTGGTGCTTCTTATCTAATAATAACCCAGGTTTCTGCAGTGGGAAACACTCCTAAGTTTGTAAACGAACTGTAATTTCAAATTTGAGAGTTAAAAAAGAAATATTTTTTTAAATATAGAATCATAGAATGGTTTGGGTTGGAAGAGACCTTCAGGATCATCTAGTGCCAACCCCCCTGCCATGGGCAGGGACACCTCCCACTACACCAGGTTGCTCAGTGCCTCATCCAGCCTGGCCTTAAACACCTCCAGGGATTGAGGGGGCATCCACAGCCTCTCTGGGCAACCTCTTCCAGTGTCTTACCACCCTCACAGGAAAGAATTTCTATTTTATCTCCTGATTGAATCTCCCCTCTTCCAATTTACATCCATTATTCCTAGTTCTGCCATCAATTTTTGTTAGCCTTGTGACTGCTGTTATTTCTTTTCCAGCTCCTCTCCATTTGTGGAGACTTACTGCTGCAGAACTTTGGGGTCCTTTGTTCTGTAATCATACAATCATGGAATGGCCTGGGTTGGAAGGGACCCTCAAGTTCATCTAGTTCCAACCCCCCTGCCATGGGCAGCGACACCTCCCACTACAACAGGTTGCTCAGTGCCTCCACAACCTCTCTGGGCAACCTCTTCCAGTGACTCAGCACCCTCACAGGAAAGGCTGAATCTCCCCTCTTCCAATTTGCATCCATTACTCCTAGCCCTGCCATCATATCCTATTAAAAAGTCCTACCCCAGCCTTTCTGTAGCCCCCTTCAGGTATTGAGAAGCTACTCTGAGGTCCCCCTGAGCCTTCTCTTCTCCAGGCTGAAAAACCCCAACTCCTTCAGCCTGTCCTCAGAAGGCAGTTGCTCCAGCCCTCTCATCATCTTCATGGCCTCCTCTGGACCCGCTCCAACAGCTCCATGTCCTTCTTATGGTGAGGATTCCAGAACTGAAATATGATTAAGTTGGCTCATCCTTAACTAACATTAAGCTTCAAATATATTCTTCCTGATATACCAGTTCTTTTTTGTGTATCAAGGGAAACATTATAAAACTCCTCCCATCTGCCCACAACTAGTTTCCTCCTGTTCACCTTTCTAGTTAGACCAGGTGTATTCTGAATTTATAGTGTCCTCCTGCTTTGACCTTCACCAAACTTCCCTCCCAGATCTCTCAAGCATGTTGGGAAAGAAGGGGCATGGTGGCCTTAAGGACTAAAGGAATTAAACTGTATTATAACCTTAATTTTGCTGACAGAGTCGTAATCAGTCCAACATGTGGTTTAGGGAGGGACTGAAAATGCACCAAGACATTTACAACATCTTTCAAGGCTTGTTTGCATGCTGTAGCAGTAAAGCTAATTCAATATGTAATTTTATAAAGAGATTCTTCCCAAAATGAGTATGCCTGCCAGTCTATCTCCCCTTTACAAATCATATTAAAAAGTCCCACCCCATTCTTTCTTTAGCCCCCCTGGAAGTATTGAGAAGCTCCTCTGAGGTCCCCCCGGAGCCTTCTCTTCTCCAAGCTGAACAACCCCAACTCCTTCAGCCTGTCCTCATAAGGCAGGTGCTCCAGCCCTTTCATCATCTTCATGGCCTCCTCTGGACCTGCTCCAACAGCTCAATGTCCTTCTTATGTTGAGGGCTCCAGAACTGGACACAGTAACTCCAGTTGGGGTCTATACATTGGGCTGCTTTGGAAGAAGCCTTCCGTCTGAACTACCACATCTTTCAGAGCTACATTTTACATTTTATTTGGCCTTTGTTTCACGAACTTTCACTCCTCACTGGCAACCTAAGGAAATTTTAAGGCAGAGCTGAGGTAAATTAAAACTGACTCCAGTGGGAGAAGATTATTTTTGTTAATGAAATGAGTAAACACCACTGTCAGGAAACTGTGAGCACCAGGGAGGGCAGTTGCTTCACATCACATACAGCAGAAAAATACTGAATTTATTAAGACAGCACAGGCAGTGGTCATGAGAAATGCTGGGAGATGTGAGGGATAATGACTGGGACCCTGAGACAATGTCCAGGCTGGCCCAGAAGAGCTGCAGCACCACAAAAATGAGGAAGCCAAGACTTGCTCCTTTTCACTCTTTGCTGAAGATAAAGTAAGAGCTGCACATTGCAGCACCAGGATATGTACAAATACAAGCTCCAGAAATACAGGCAGACGCTTGCTGTGGACAAAAATAACCCAGATTAGACCTGCTATGAATCATAGAATGGTTTGGGTTGGAAAGGACTTTAAAGATCATCTAGTTCCAACCAGGTTGCTCAGTGCTTCATCCAGCCTGGCCTTAAACACCTCCAGGGATTGAGGGGGCATCCACAGCCTCTCTGGGCAATCTCTTCCAGTGTTGAAGTATACAACAAAGTTCCTTGAGTCAATCAAATAACTTCCTCTGCAAACTTTGACCTAAACATGAGCCACAGCTGCTCGCTAAACCTTGTCCCAGTGATTTACACTTGCCTCCTTCTTTGCCCTCTGTGATTCAGAGAAGCTCCTTTCAAACCATCTCTGCTCACAGCCTGTGGCCCACGTAGAAACAGGAGCTGGTTGGAAGGTCCCCCCGGGGAAAACATCCTGGCTTACATTTCACCAGGCTTTACTCATTGAATTCAAAGGTGAATTCAAACTCTTCTTCCTTTCCCTCCTCCTCCTCATCTCCTTAAGGATGAAAATCAAGTGTAAAAATGCCAGGAGACCTACAGTGCCTGGAGGATATAATGAATGGAAATACTCTCCTTTACTGTCCCTTCTTTTACTGTGAGGAGGATGAGGCACTGGAAGAGGTTGCCCAGAGAGGTTGTGGAGGCACTGAGCAACCTGCTCTGGTGGGAGGTGTCCTTGCCCATGGCAGGAGGCTTGGAACTAGGTGATCTTTAAGGACCCTTCCAACCCAAAGCATTTAATGATTGCAGAGGAATCACTGTGCCTGTGGGTACTGCTCTACACGCATGTGCTTGCCTGCTCAGCAGCTAGAAGGAAGTCACAGGTACCTTCCTCTGATGGCAGAAGATACCAGCCTGGAGTTTCACTCACACAGTGCAATATTTCTTTCCCTGTGAAAATCCTGATCACATGGAGAAAACAGTTGCTGGATCAAATTATCACTGGTGGGGAATTTCCATCCTTCCACTAAGACACACTTTATTCTTGGTTTTGGACACAGTTTTTTCTCTTCTTACACCAAATTGAGTATTATTTAAAGATCTTGTTGGGATCTTAGGTATAAGTGTGTTTTGGGGATGCAAAGTTTGGAATTAAGATTTGAAGTCATCATATTGGCAATTATTTGCCTGAGAGTTACTTGAAAAGTGAAAAATTATCTTAGATGAGCTACTGAGTTGGTTCAGTGCAGATTAACTTCACTAAATTTATACAAATGGTATAACTTCTGCAGTTCTCAGCACCTCCATCTCTGCCATCATAACACTACACAAAAAAACCAGAGCAATAAAAACTCAAAATCATGTTAGAGGGCCATTTTGCCATCACTTTAAAGCATAAAAATATTAAAGTATGTGAAGTTATATGATCTTAAGCCATTTACACACAACAGGCAACAAACAGCAATGGTTTCTTGTTAGAAACTGAGAGTTTTCAGTAGCAGAATAACAACTCCCTCCTCACGACCCTGTCTCTCAGCCTCTGCTGTGACAAGGACTATTGATCCCAGAGAGGATGTTTTGTTGGAGCTTTGTGTTCAGGCTCCCCATAAGCTCCTCTCCAAGCTGCCCAGCAGCTCCTGAGGCCTGGCAGGGAAAGCTTGTCATTCCCAGTCTCCTGATTTTCTGGTGGGTAGGTCCTAGCTGTACTGCACCCAGGCACCTTTTAGCTGTGTATGTCCAGGTTACTTTGTTGTGGGCAATTTCAGAAAATAGATTTCCTCTTTCTCTCTCTCTTGCAGTCCTCCAGATTCCAGGGCAGCTTTCACTTGCCTTCCAACCCTCTTATCATCTGCCACTGAGTCATTTACCCAGCTTCCTGGAGACTGGATGAATTCCTTCTTTGGCAGATGGGATTTCCCCTCCTACTCTTCACAGACTCCTTGAGTGAGTTATCTTGCTTCCTTGCCTTGTCTTTTCTGTCTCTAGAATGGGAATCAGTACACTTCCTTCCTCACAGCTCCTCTAAGAACAAATCCACTTCTATCTGCAGAACGCTGTGATGGCTGCCACAGAAAATCATGTAAGCAACACAATCTGTGATGTGCTTGCACAAGGTTATCAATGAACGAATAAATAGATGTATTGCATGTCTCTTCCCAGCTAACCACGGCTTTAGAATGGAAAGTCATAGCCACATCAAGCAGATGGTGATGAGCAAGTCTCAGCTGCTCCATAGACAGAGCTGGTGTGGCAGGGGAGTGGGGAAAAAAAAATCATAGAATAGTTTGGGTTGGAAGAGACCTAGAAGATCATGTAGTTACAACCCCATTGCCATGGGCAGGGACACCTCCCACTAGACCAGGCTGCTCAGTGCCTCATCCAGCTTTGCCTTAAACACCTCCAGGGATTGAGGGGGCATTCACAGCCTGTCAACAGCAGTCACAACTTAATTCTCTTCCAAAGCACATCTTCTGCTGGCAGCTGTAGGAAGATTATTTGCTTTAGAGACTCAGTGCACTCTCTCTCTCCATTTCTTGTTCAAGAGATGGATGCCTCAGTCTGGACAAGAAAATACTGAATCTATCTCCCCACTTCCAGAGAGGGGGCATCCACAACCTCTCTGGGAAACCTCTTCCAGTGTCTCACCACCCTCACAGGAAAGAGTTTTTTCTTTTCTCCAGCCTGAATCTCCCCTCTTCCAATTTACATCCATTATTCCTAGTCCTGCCATCACATATCCTATTTATAAGTCCCACTCCAGCCTTTCTGTAGCCCTCCTTCAGGTATTGATAAGCTACTATGAGGTCCTCTCTGAGCCTTCTCTTCTTCAGGCTGAACAACCCCAACTCCTTCATCCTGTCTTCACAAGGGAGGTGCTCCAGCCCTCTCATCATCTTTGTGGTCTCCTCTGGATCCACTCCAACAGATCAATTAAAGTCTCCTACATGGAGTTGAGGATTTATTGGGCACAACCTTTGAAATTATTTGGAAAATGCTTACAGGACCAAGCACAAGGCAAGCCAGAGTCAATGATGATGGAATGAAGTTTGGAGGCACTTGTAGCATTTCATTAAGAAACCAAGATGAAATTTTAGCAGACAGCCCTACTGGCTGCACTACCTCTGCAGCCCTGCTCACACTCCAGGGCCAGAAAACACAGTCTCCTGAGAAAAACTCCAGGACTATAAAGAGCCTGAGGTGAATGAAAATGTCCTCAAGCTCTCCACTTGGCACTTGGGCTGTGCCAATATTGACCAAAATGTTGATGCGATTAAATAGGCTCCTTTTTTGTTTGAAATGCAAATATTAGTGCTACCTCTAATGAGGCTCGGAGAACCCACATCCCAAAACCACCTCATGCTTCGAGCACACAGAGTGTCTGGAGATGATGAGCTGTATCTCAGCAGACCCAGTTGTAAGAAACCTCATGGTACCTCCCTACCATGAATGAGGTGGGACCCAAAGACTCCTGCACCCTCCTGACTTCCAAACATGATTTAATCATTTTGCAATCACAGAAAACCCAAGAGGAACAAACCCTACTCAGAGTTTGTAGGCGTTCTTTGCAACAAGTATGGACTCCTCCTTTGGAGAGTAAATAAAACATTTACAGTCTATAAATCTTGGAAAATTGCTTTCTCTTTCTGCAGCAGATCTGCTTTCCTGGCCTGCTCCAGGGCAGATAGGGTAACAGTCCCCAACTCATCTCCTGGTTTATGTATTTATAGAACATGCTGGATAAGATTTTGTGATTTACTTACGAATTTCTGCCAGAGAGGGTACTAAAGGCTTCTCCAGTGGTACAGATAATGTTAAAAGAGTCATTTGTAATGCTGCTTTGTAGAACACAGACTTTTTTTGTTGGTTTCCCTTACTTCTGGGATCTTTTGTGGGCTCTGAACCATAGAATAGTTTGGGT
>VZTY01005658.1:0-37196 GCA_013400935.1 Turnix velox
CACACTTCTCTTGATGCACTTCTTTGAGATGCATCTCTCTCTTCTGTAACTCCCTGCTAATTCTGCAGACACAGTGAGTTTCTTTGCCCTCTCCAGTACACCCAGCAAACTCTTTAATATCAGACCTGAAAGCTACTTTTTTGTTGCTGGCATGAGCATAGAAAGAGAAATTAAATTACATTAGAAGTAAAGAGTTATTTTAATGAGAAAATAAATTGCTGCAATATTTAATTACCCCAAGCCCCCTTTGATTTTTTTGTATTTGATTTTTTTTCCTTGACATTTCAGTGCAGTGTTTGAAATTTACTTGCTTTTTTTAGAAGACTAGTTTCTTTGTGAAACTTGAGAATGCCTCGTAATAACTGGGATGGTTTTGAACAAAAAGGCTATGGAAGTAAAATAAAGCACAAATTTCCTAGTTTAATTTTTAAACCAAACATATTTCATGAAAATTGTGGAAAAATGTCTCCTTTTAAAGTTGCTGTAAATTGATACATCTCAGGAGCTTCCAAGGCTGGGCAATGGTGCTGAGAAGTTGTGAATCTTTAATTTGAGGGTATACAAAGTTTCAGTGTCTATCCACTCAGACATCAGATAGCTCTGTTTCTCAGCTATCTGCTGGTGAGTCTTTACTTCAGACAGGTGCTGTTTGGAGTTGGATGAGGGAATTTCATAACTGGTTAAAAGTTGGTTAAATGTTTATCAGGTTATCAGGTTGGAGGGAACCTTTCAGATCATCAAGTCCAACCATGAACACTACATGACTGATACTTCTCTGCTGATCTGACCCTTTAAAATAAAGATATTTAGAATGCTAGTGAGGCTTTCAAATGTTTTGGTTTATCACACAGCTCTCTAATTCAGAACATGGTCAAGAAAACATTGTCCAGTCTCTCATGGGTAATAGCATCTGACCCTCACTGGTAGTGTATCTGACATCTTCCATTTCTTTGAATTTCTAGAAAATTATAATATTAGTAAGGCAACTTGCCACAATTCTCTAAAATGAATATTCAATGGATAATTATATAAAATTCAGGTTTTAGGAAAATATTGTAACCATGAAAAGTGAGCTTTATAATAGGAAAAGTCAAAATCACACAGCAAGTTCAGGTCTTTGTAGCACGGGGGTATATATTCATCCATCTTTTTTTCTGTCCTACAAATTAAATCATGGTGAAAACACTGTGAGTAAAGAACTTCCCACAACTGTGAATAGAAGACATTCCCTGCTCCTGAAACATTCATTAAATGCACAAAAACTTCAAGTGAATTCTCAAGAAAAATCAGTTTTAATAGCAAAATATGTAATATTCAGCAACTGAAAATCTTTTTTTTTCAGTGTTCCTATGCTGAAAGAAGTTTCCAGCAATATTTAAGTGGAAAAAAATAACTTATTTTTAAAAAGGAAGGGTTAAAAATGGCTAGGTTTTTATCTTTGCGGAGAGAGGTCTTATTTCAAAAGAATTTACTTCCTATTTAGGCAATTAAGGATAGAGTATTTAAAAGTGTTTAGGCTCTCCTCACAGTGTATGGTGTTTAGTTCACAGGATGAAGTCAGAGGGTTTTTTTCAGATGCTCAATATCCACTAATCTTAATATCATGACTTGGGCCAGCATTGTTTAAAAAATTAGAGTTAAGGAAAATGCAGAAGTCACAAAACTTGTGATTTTTTAAATTAACTTAATTTTTCAATGCCTGTGTAATGTCCTCAGTTCTGCAAGGAATGCTGTGTGAGTGTAATTAAAGCTAATTTTGTGACATTTTGTTTCAAGAGTTCTCAAACCAAATAATTTTAGACAGAGGGGAAGAAACCTTGTTTTCCTACAACTTTTGCAGCAGTCATTTACATTCTACAAGTGTCTTCAGTGTTGGCTGATAGGATCCCAGTCCTCCAGCCATCCTGAAAATGTATTTGCAGGATCTTCAGTAAGTATATGCATAATCAGTGTTTCATTGTTCAATATTAGAGGATGTTCTAGAAGCTGCATCAGCTGTAAGCAGACAAGAATACAATAAAACCCCATTTTTAAAATGGATCAAAATAAATAAGTTACAACTCTTCATTCTATTTATTCTTTTTTTTTTTTTTTTTAGCATGCAGAGTAAAAGATACTTGCTGAACTTATCAGCCAGGAGTTTTAAAACAATCCAAACTATTTTCATGCAGTGCATAATCAATCTTAAACTTTTTCCTACAGGATGTTGTGGGTAGCAAAAATACAAATGACTTTCAGTAAGTAAATAGGCAAATTAATGGATGGGCCGTCAATTAATACTTATTAAATTTCAAGTCTAAAAGTTCTCACAGGCTGCCTCTTTGCATTTGGCATGGCAGCTTTTATATAATTTTATGTGTTTGAGGATTTTTTTTAACTTTTCCCTGAATATTTGCTGCAGGCTGCTACAGGAGATGAACTCAGCATAATAGACTGTTGATCTCATCCCACATGACAAATGCTTTTTGAAAGCATGAATTTGCAGATTTGAAGGACCACCTCTGCCATATTTCTACATATATCAAAGAAGTCTTACATAATGCCTTGAGGGTTTTCAGTGTGTTTAAATTCTTTTGCTACTTCCAAAGGATGAGTTGTAGTCATTTAGGTCATTCTGCTTTCCCCAGAAGAAAACCTTGAGTGTTTCCAGCACATTTTTCTGTAAACTATACAGAAAATATAGTCCATACATCTACTAAATATTTTAGCATGTACATACTTTTATGTGTCAGAGGTGCTATAGCATGCTTTCAGTAATCATACAGAATCACAGAATGCCAGGGATGGAAAGGACCTCAAGAGATCATCCAGTCCCATCCCCCTGCCAGAGCAGGAACACTCAGATCAGGTCACACAGGAAGGCATCCAGGCTGGGTTTAAATGTCTCCAGAGAAGGAGACCCCACACCCTCTCTGGGCAGCCTGGGACACTCTTCTTTCACCCTCACCCTGACAAAGTTTTTACTTATATTTCCGTGGAGCCTCCTGTTTTCCAGCTTATCCGTGTTGCCCTTTGTCCTATCATTGGAGGTCACTGAGAAGAGCCTGGCTCCATCCTCCTGACACTCACCCTTTCCATATTTATAGACATGAATGAGGTCACCCCTCAGTCTCCTCCCAGCTAAAGAGAGCCAGATCTTTCCTCAGGAGGGAGATGCTCCAATCTCTTTATTATCCCTGTGTCTCTGCACTGGACTCACTCAGTCCTTGTCCTTCTTCAACTGAGTCCCCAGAACTGAACACAACAATCCAGCTCTGGCCTCACCAGGGCAGAGCAGAGGGGGAGGAGAACCTCTCTCTGCCTACTGACTACACCCCTTCTACTCCACCCCAGGATGCCATTGGCCTCCTTGGCCACAAGGGCAAATTGCTGACTCATGGTCATCCTGCTGTCGTCCAGGACTCCCTGTAGGTTCTTAGCAATGATGACCTGATTTTACTATCTTCTTACATATGCGACATTTGTGTCATCATTGTAACTCTAATCCATATTCAGGTTTCCATGTCTGGTGTGCAGCAATATGTAAATTACCCAGCCAGCTGCATTAAGTAGTGTTTGTTTATTCTCTTTCTTTTGGCATAGCATGTAACTGTATTTCTGCCAAAAAATGTGGCTGCTTGAGGGAAGGCTGTTCGAGTAGAAGGAAGTTTCAAAAGGAAGCTCCCGTATGAAGTCTTTGCTCCGTGAAGCTGAAAAATCCAAACAAACTTTCTCTTCCCCAAAAATATCTGTACTAATGTAAAAATAATGGGCTTGTAAAACACAATGAGGGAGCTGAGCCTTTTTAGAGGGCTCTGTTTACATTGGCTTTGAAAACAGGAGCACAAAAGTAAGGGGCAGGGAGTATTTAATTCGTGGGACGGGTGGCTGTAACCAGTGAAAGGAGAGAAAACAGGAAGTTGAAGAGAAATTATTTTAAAATGGCTTATTAATCTCCCCTAACATGCAGCATTAAAATGCATTTAAATTTAGAAAGTGGTGAAGAGTTTAAGTATTAAAGAAATTGCATTAATGATGCATAGAGCTTATGCTGGCAGTCCTTTCAGTCTTCCAGGCTGACACTTCCTTTTTTATCCAGCCAGCTAATTTCCCCTCTTTTGTGAGGAGTAACTGTTTTCACACTGGTGCTTACCCAGCAAGCCTCCTCATTGTTTCATGGTTAATTATCTTCTTGAGCTTCACCTTCTCTGGTAGAGGGAGAAAGACCCAGCCTCCCCACAGCTCTAATGAAAGCTAGGTTTTAGAGATGCACTGTGGGAATAAATGGCAGTGTCTGATCTAGCAACCTAATAAATGAGTTCCTAAACTTTATGCAGTAGCAGCTCATCCAGCAGATTTACTCAACAATGCAGAAAGTTGGTTTATTTTGAAACTATTTTTCTAAATTTTAAAAGGGAAGGAGGAATATTGCTTCAGTGTGAAACCAAATCCTGTAAACTGGTCCAGAAAGGTGCACATCAAACTTTTCAGTCCAAATCTCAGCTTCTACATGGAAGATTTTGAGCTCTGTGCTTTAAAGTTGTATATTGAGAACTCTTGCACTAATTATGTTAGTACTTATGGGCTTGTGCCCCTGTTATTACACCACTTTGTTAGCTCTTAGTACTTACTGGAATTTTTATGCCCTTACCAGCACTGAAAGTCCTTTTTTGTGGATAGGCATACATAGAATCATTGAATCACAGGGTTAGAAGGGACCTTCAAGGGTCATCCAGTTCAATCCCCTCTGCAGAGAGCAGGGACATCCTGCACTAGATCAGGTCAGTCAGAGCCTCATCAAGCCTGGCCTCGAATGTCTCCAGGGATGGTGCCTCCATCACCTCTCTGGGCAACCTGTGCCAGTGTCTCACCACCCTCATGGTGAAGAATTTCTTCCTAATTAACTGAACATCACAATCCTTTTTTTCCCCCAGTCAATTCCAGGTCTGTGTTGGCATGTAGTAAGCACAGAGGAAAGTATAAACATCATCACTTACCAGTGATGGAGACAAGAAGGAAAAATTGTAAGTTCGAGATGCTCTTAGTGAAAGATCTGCTTTATCTTGGAGATTAAGCAAATCTTTCAATTTTCATAATTTGAAAAGCAGCTCTTCTGAGATATAGGCTGTGTAATGGGCAAGGAGCATCTATATTGTTGTAGCCTCAAGGTGCTAACCATTGTAATTTTGATTCATCCCCATGAGAACTCTCTGCTGTTCATTGACCACTGTGGTGTTTAACTTAATGCTTGGAAATCCACCAGTAGGCAAACAGTGTCAATACATAAAATACACAGCTTTCTTCTAGCCTTTTACTCCACAATACTTGCTTGCTAACTCCTATCCAGTCAATATATCAAATTTACAGTTGGTGAATCAATAGCTTCAGGAAATACCTGATGTGAGGTTACAAAGAAATTCTGTTGAAAATTTAAATGGGGGGGGGGGATAGTCTGTTCTTTTTGATGCCATGAATTAAGCTAAATTGGGTAGTCTCTCAGCTTAATTCATATGGAGGAGAAACTGATGATAGAGCGAGGTATTCTTCATGCAGTCCTGTTATTCATAAATAATAGATAAAATCTCCCTTTCCAGTATATGGGAAGAATTTTTATTTAGAAACTCAAACCTCTCAGTAAGAAAACTTTCTAGGTTTCTCCTAAGGTCAAGCTCCCAAGGGCTTATGTCCTATTTTTTTGTACCTTCTATCTATCTGTTTCTATGGTGATCCTCACTCTTTAGTGTTTCTCACAAACATTCTTTCCTGCTGAAACGAAACTGTTCAAAACTCCACGATTCCAGGTGTCATGTTGGGACTGGCTTAGGCTGGAAATGGATATTGTGTGAATTCAGTCCATTCATGGTGTCCACTGAGTTACTCTGGTTCAACTGAGGGTATGCAATTAAAGTAGTAGCAGGTCCAACACAAATTCTATTAAACTAAATGTATTCTTATACAATATGCAGACCTCTTCATTAGTATAAAGGCAAAGCAATAGTGATTTTATTAGGCCACAGAAATGTTGTCAATACAATATCGTTTATGGGCATCTGGATGCAGAATCACAACTAGTTTGCCAACAATATGGCAATTGGGGTTGACAGTGGATGAAAAATTCAACATGAGCCCGCGGTGTGGGCTTGCAACCCACCAGAAGCCGACCTAATCCTGGGCTGCATCAAGAGAAGTGTGACCAGCAGGTCAAGGGAGATGATTTTACCCCTCTACTTGGCGCTGGTGGGGCTCCACCTGGAGTTACTGTGTCCAGCTCTGGAACCCTCAACATAAGAAGGACATTGAGCTGTTGGAGCAGGTCCAGAGGAGGCGACAAAGATGATGAAAGGGCTGGAGCATCTCCCTTCTTAGGACAGGCTGAAGGAGTTGGGGTTGTTCAGCCTGGAGAAGAGAAGGCTCAGGGGACCTCATAGTAGCTTCTTAATACCTGAAGGAAGGCTGGGGTAGAACTTTTTAATAGGATATGTGATGGCAGGACTAGGAATAACAGATATAAATTGTAAGATGGGAGATTCAGGCTGAAGATAAGAAGGAAGTTGTTTGCTGTGAGGGTGGTGAGACACTGGGACAGTTTTGCCAGAGAGGTTGTGGATTCCCCCTCCATGGAGGTGTTTAAGGCCAGTCTGGATGAGGCACTGAGCAACCTGGTCTAGTGGGAGATGTCCAGGGCCATGGCAAGGGGATTGGAACTAGATGATATTTAAGGTCCCTTCCAACCCAAACTATTCTATGATTCTATGATTCTATAATATGTGCAAACCAGTGAAAGCAAACGTGTGGACAAGCAATGGCTAAGCCTGTTGAAGGACCACTGATTCCACACATTGCCTGATTTTGATAGATTTTTTTATTTGGTCTCTATCATAAAGACCTATGATTGGGTCAAATTCTGAGGCTTAGCATGGGTGAAATCCCACCAACTTGCATGGGCATGTACCTGAGGTAGGATGCCAGGATTTCCTCTTTTCTACACTAGGTGTGCAAGGCAACATTTTGGGTTTGTGTAAACCTAGGAATGTTTTTCTGAGCGGTTCAAAAAGGTCTTGTGTTGGGTTCTTGCACAAAGAAAATCATATATTTCTCTGAAGTAAAGGTGAGACCAAAATGACATTCAAGGGCAAAAAATCCTGTCATGTAACCTCTTGACAGATGAAAAGAAAACTACAAAGCAGCAAAAACAAGAGTCAGTAAAATATGCTGTGAAGCCAGGTTTTCTCATCTTGAAAAAAAAAACAAGACCAAATACACAACTTGGAATATAGGTCTGGGATTGTAAAACTATTTGGATGACAATGTGATTCAATTTAAAAATGTCATAGATGTTCTGCTGTTCCCTGGTAACATGTAAAGGGCTTCCTTATCAAATAAGATCCAGGGATGTTAGAAAGCTGTATAAGCACATGGTGGCAAAAAAAGGAGGCCACTGCTTCCACAGAGGTTGGGAAAAAAGTAACAGGCTGTGATGCTCTGGGCACAACACAGGGAATGAAAATGTTGAGTACCTGCCTCTGTCTTGGTCTGCCAGAGAAGTAAGTTCTTGCAGGCTTTCTAATGATGCAGCTCACCTTCTCTTCCAGCCTGGATTTTCTATCCCAGCTGCTGTGTGGTGGAGGAGCTGGAGGGTTCCATTCTTTAACAAAAAAGTTAGAAGACACTCACAGGACTTAACTGACATCAAAGTCTGACTTACCATCATCAAGTGATGTTTAAATGCCAAAAGAATGGTTAGATAATGGCAAATATCTCTCACTTTTTAAAACACTTCTACTGCTATTAGGGTATGATAGTTTTGAGCTAGGCATCCTCTTAAAATGTCACTGCAATTGTCTCATAGAATCATAGAGTGGTTTGGGGTTGGAAGGGACCTTAAAGATCATCTAGTTCCAAACCCCCCTACCATGGGCAGGGACACCATCCACTACACCAGGTTGCTCAGTGCCTTGTCCAGCCTGGCCTTAAACACCTCCAAGGAGGGGGCATCCACAGCCTCTCTGGGCAACTTGTTCCAGTGTCTCCCCACTCTCACAGGAAATAATTCCTTTCTTATATCCAGCCTGTTTTAGCTCTTTTGACCCTGCTACTTCTTTGCTATAGACCTTCCCAAGCAGCCTATGCTGAAAAAATCAGGCAAAATTGGCTTTAAACTTCTTACAAGGTCTGAAGAGAGAGTTTTTGCAAAGTTTTTTTGCTGTGCCTACAAGTCCCACCTCCTTAGACTTTATTCTTCTTTACTCTTGGACTTTACTCATCTATTGTTTGGAAGCTGTGCCCACAAAAATGCTGTTGTGATAAAGAAAATTATCAGTTTCAAAACAATCCCACCCTCTCCCATTTCTGTGCATTATCAGAGAACTTCAAACACCACCATAAAGTCAGGTACCCAAGCAATAGTGGAACCTCACTTGTGCCCATAGAATCCAGCATGCATGGAGACTGGGTCTGGTGACATCTGTGACTTCATAGAGCAGAAGAGAAATCAGCATCCTTGTTGTGGTACAGGAGTCTCTATATGCTGGCAGTACCTACAAGCATCAGAAAAACACAAGTTCTACAGGTGCATGATTTAGCATGTTATGTCATTGAGAGAGGTGATAATAATTGCATAAATGAAGTGTAGAAAATATGAAACATAGTTTCACATCTCTTCATGAAATAAATATGTCACCTTTTTCTTTCAATTGCAATTATAACAAATATTTGTATTAATCACAGAATCATAAAATCATAGAATCACAGAGTTGGAAAGGATCTTCAAAGGCCATCCCCCTGCAGTGAGCAGGGACATCCTGAACCAGATCAGGCTGCTCAGCGCCTCATCAGTTTCTCTAGTGATCTGTGATAAAACATATATTTTCCATACATTTTGAGGCTGTATTTTAATGTGCAGGTCACTTCAGGATTATGCACATTAAAGCAGTGTTGTGAAACTGGGCAAGATTTTTTGGCTGTGGGATAGGGAACCTCATTTAGAGAATGAATTTAAGTGAAGCAGAGGTGAAGTGGGTACAGTACACATGACTGTTTCCCTCAGCAGAAGGGCTTGGCATGCTTGCATTTTTCTAAAGACAAAATCATGTTTGTCTTCCTTGAATGTGCACACATTCCTGGATATGGGGGATGGTTTTCTTTCTTTTTCCTCCTTTTGTCCCTGGCCTCTAAGTGCAGTTGAGTTTCAACAGTTTGTCCTCAGCTACTGAAGGATATGTTGCAGGGGAGGGAGGAACAAGGTTTGTATTTATTATTGTAAAAGGTCTTTTTTTTTTTTTAATCTTAATTCCTGTAAAAAAAGTCATAATGGTACGTAGGGGTTACATTAAAAGCTTGTTTCAGCAACACGAAGTATCTGCACTGGAGTAGCACATGCAAATGAAGCCAGAACAGAGAATCATTGTTTACTAAAATTTGCAGCAGAAGAAGCCAAACTATCAGGAAATAAAAGAAAAAGATGCATTTCTATTTTAGACTTTCCCTGAAAGAACGGTGGGCATTAAGGAAACATCTTTATTTGGCTTAATAATTTTATTCCTAGTAACATTTTCAGGTTTTTAACCATCAAATACCAACTCTACAAGCATTTAAGGGCACACATGAGTTTTCCCCCTGAAATGAGAGTACTAACCTGCCCAAAATAGTTCAAATTAGTAATAGCTCATGTCCTTAAAGCAACGCTTTCAAATTCATCTGAACACATGTAGGCTTTCACTCTTCTGAGTCTGTAATTTATCGGATTCTTGGCTTGATTTTAGTAGAAACTTTTCATGCAACAGTAAATGCTTCCAATGTGATGTGAATCTAGTGCTTTCTAAAAATGGAAATATACACAGTATTGTGAATCTTTTTATTGTTACTGCACATTTACACTTGCTTAGTCAAGACTGTTTTCCTTCTTTTACTGTGAACCATATGACCACCAAGATCTAGTCTAGAAGCAGCAGTATTTTGTGGCTTATAAAGATTAAGTCAATCAGACCTACTTCAAAGATTATAATTTTTAGAAAAATTAGGTACACACAGTTACAAGAACATGTATGGGGGGGGAGAGGGGTGTGTATGTTTATATGCACACCAGCTTGCAGGTACAGAAAATTAGCTTCTAAATTCAGGGAGGCCCAGTGCAAGTAGTTGCACCATCTTGCATCCAAGGAACATTTGCCAGACAGAATGGTACCTTTGCAGCATGTTTTGTTGCAGACTTCAGCAAGGTCAGGGCTTAGGAGGGACCTTACTGAAATCTGAAGCTCTGTAGCACAGTGAAGGTTTCTCTTCAATTGTAGTCTCCCTTGCACATGGAGATAGAGTGAAGGACCCCTTTCATGTTGTAGTAGTGTGGTTCTAGGAGTGATAGCTTTAACCAGCCTAGGTAGGAGGTCCTTTGGAGTCTGTAAGTGTAGACTCCATAGGAAGGCCACATTCATCATCAATTGAAATGAGAATGATAAATTGTTCAGCTCTCACACAAGTTTACCATTTGGGAGTGGCAACAGAAGGGTTTGCCTGCACTCTGCAGAAGATGCATTGTGTAATACTATACACTTTTTCAGAATGAATCATAGAATCATAGAGTTGGAAAAGACCTTCAAAAGCCATCTAGTCCAACCCCCTGCAGTGAACAGGGACATTGAGCTGTTGGAGCTGGTCTAGAGGAGGGCCACAAAGATGATGAGAGGGCTGGAGCAACTCCCTTCTGAGGAGAGGCTGAAGGAGTTGGGGTTGTTCAGCTTGGAGAAGAGAAGGCTCACGGTGGACCTCATAGTAGCTTCTCAGTACCTGAAGGGGGCTACAGAAAGGCTGGAGTAGGACTTTTTAATAGGATATGTGATGGCAGGACTAGGGATAATGGATGTGAATTGGAAGAGGGAAGATTCAGGCTCGAGATAAGGAAGAAATTCTTTGCTGTGAGGGTGTTGAGATGATTTTTAAGGTCCCTTCCAGCCCAAACCATTCTATGATTCTATGAAAGTTGTACTGGTAAGTATCGTCAAAGGAGGTGTTGCTTATAAAAGAACAGTGATTTACTAGTATCAACTTGGTGAGTTTCTTCCCCAGAGAAGGCTAGGCTAGTAAAAGGGCCATATCTACTTAAGAGATTTTGCAACCTGTGACAATCAGAAATGAAAAAAACCAAATCACCATCAAATTCCACACCATCTCTGGTTATGCTATGCTTGCACAACTTCTGAGAATATACCATTCCAAATGAAAGCATGAGCATTTGAAAAACCAAAAAGAAAAAAAGGCTTTGAAGTAATGAGCACTCAGTGAAGATGAAGGGGCTGAGGTCACAACTCTACATGTTTTATTGTTTCGCAAAACAAGCAATGCAGCCAAGTGCTGATTTACAGCAGGAATGTTATCTTCATGACCAATAAGGACTAAATGTTTTGGCTTTTTGAGAAAAAGGGTCAGATTCTATGGAACAAGAAATCCTTGGAACATGGTGATGATTTCCTGCCTTTGGAAATTTCTTTTGGCAGCTGGCAGAAACTGCAAAAAGAAACAGTAAAAATGTGCAGATTTTCTCAGCAAAGTCATGCCACAGAGAAAATCACAGAATGGTTTGAGTCGGAAGGGGCCTTTAAGATCATCGAGTTCCAACCCCCTGCCATGGGCAGGGACACCTCCCACTAGACCAGGTTGCTCAGTGTCTCATCCAGCCTGGCCTTAAACACCTCCAGGGAGGGGGCATCCACAACCTCTCTGGGCAACCTGTTCCAGTAACTGAATATGGATGATTGCAGTTGTTTCCTTGTTTTATATAACAAGTTTTCAAGCTAAATTTAGTTATTCCCATTCTCTGTCACCAATTTTCACTTGCAGGTTGGTTAAGGGTCAGCTCAAGGTGGGAAACTGGATTCAACTGAGTACTGACCAGGAGTCATTATGAAAACATGGCAAACTGACAAATTGAAATATGGGTTTCTGAACTCCACAATGTACAGAGCTGCCCTGATAACCTCAGTTGTTTAGAAAATTGGTGTTTTAATTGTCACTTAGCATTTAATGTATCACTACCAAATATCCCACAGGAGGGGAAAAAAAATTCTCTAAAAAATTCACGCCATAGAGGCTTTTGGTGTCGGTAGATCCACAAAGAGATTCTGGCATGACAACAGGCATTACAGATTCTCAGAGTATCAAAAGACCCTTAGGTGGAGGTGGGCTAGGAGGAAAAAATTCTTTGAAATTCATACATCTGCCCATGATTATTTTAGACATCTTAGCACAGTTGTATCCTTACAACTAAGCCCCACAAAACATGAGACACAGATTTCACTTACCTGGAGAATGTCTCTGTTTATCACATGTATGAATAGTCTTATCACCTTGCTGAATGGCTACTCAGCTTGATTTAAAGCAAATAATTCTTTCTCATTTCTGTGGAGTGTTTTAGTGAGGCCAAGAGTGGGGCTGCACTGGGGTACTGCAACACCTCAGTATCTCCTGGGGATAGGGGGGAATTATTTTTTTCCTGTCCCACCTCCACACCCTCCCCCCCACCACTTGTTCAGTGGGGCTAAATGGAGTCAAGCTTTGGAAGAATCAGCAGTTTGTGGGGGGTTTTGTGAGACCACTCCTGAAGTTACTGTGTCCAGCTCTGGAGCCCTCAGCACAAGAAAGACATCTACCTCTTGGAGAGGATCCAGAGGAGGCCAGGAGGATGATCTGAGGGTTAGAGCACCTCTGCTATGAGGATAGGATGAGAAAGTTGGGGCTGTTCAGCCTGGAAAAGAGAAGGCTGCAGGGAGACCCATAGTGGACTTCCAGTACCTGAAGGGGATATAGGAAAGCTGAGGAGGGGCTGTTTGCCAGCATTTGGACAAGGGGTAATGTTTTCTTACTAGAGCAGAGCAGCTTGAGATGAGATATTAGGAAGAAGTTCTTTCCAATGTTTGTGGTGAAACACTGGCCCAGGTTGCCCAGAGAGGTGATGGAGACCCCATCACTGAAGACATTCAAGGCCAGGCTTGCAGAGGCTCTGAGCAAGTTGATCTAGTGCAGAATGTCCCTCCTCACTGCCAGGAGGTTGGACTTTTGAAGGTCTCTGTGTTTCTATGTCTTAGATACTGGTCTACTGAACATACTGGGATGGGATAGCTTTTCTGTCCACAGAAGAAGTGTCACCTATACCCATAATTAAATAGACACTGGAGCAGGGATTTTTATGTATCTGTGCTTTTACCAATTAAACTTGCACTGCAGGATAAGATTTTCCTCATCTATCTACAACCCAATTAATATTTGATTGTTTTCTGCAAAATGAACCAGGAGAAGCAGGATTCCTTTCAGAACAGCATGTAGGTAGGGCTTCTCCTGAGAGAGTGGGAACCTGGTTCATGTCTCTTATGCTCTGTCTGACACAAGTGTCCCACACCCAAAATCAGTGCCCTAACTACTGAGCTGCTGGAGAACATTCCATGATTTCTCATAAAAGAGCTGAGCAGCTTTAGTTCCTAAATCAAATAGCAGAGTTCCCAACTGAGAAATGAAGTCAGGGATACGTGCCTTGCCCTGCACAATTAGCCTTGGATAAATCTTGATGAATCTAAGTCCATAACTAAGCTATGTACAACTGCACTTCATTGGCCTACATCCTCTCTTTATCTCCTTGTGTTTCTGTAACTTTGTGCAGTTTGTTGTGACTTAGATTGCTGTTTGGCATGTGATCAGCACTGTATTTGAAAAAATGAGACTTGCTCCAAGAAAGCTCAAGAGAGCAAGAAATAATAGTTGAAAGATTTTTTTTTTTAAAAAGTGCTTATTTTTCTGGATATTGTGATCACTTTTCAGCTGTTGAGATGTGTAGGACTTTTCAATAGGATACATGATGCCAGGACTAGGAATAATGGATGTCAATTGGAAGTGGAGAGATTTAGGCTGGAGATAAGAATGAAATTCTTTACAGTGAGGGTGGTGAGACACTGGAATAGGTTGCTCAGAGAGATTTCAGATCATCCCTCTCTGAAGGTGTTTAAGGCCAGACTGGAGAAGACTACTCCCTGGTATAGTGGGAGGTAGACAGGTGTCCCTGCCCATGGCAGGGGGATTGGAAACAAATGATTTTTAAGATCCCTTCCAACCCAAACCATTCTATGGTTCTATAAAGAATTCTGCCTTACTTTAAGAGTTCTGTTACAATACTTAATGTATAAGAAAGGTCTTCCCTGAAGTGGATGCCTCTCAATAAATAGAAAAATAAAGTGAAATTAATTAAAGCTCAGAGAATCTGCTCAAAAATCATGGGCCAATATGCTGTCTTATTTTGAGACGTTAAAGGTAGTTGATTACAGTTGGCCATTTGATACATTTTAGTGAGAAAAGTTGTCAGAGTGTTCTTCCCCCCCACAAGTGTTTCTGACAGGAAGAATACTCAATAGTATAAATTCTGAGCCCATAATAAGTATTATTAGAAAGTTATAAAAAGTTTTAAACTAAGTTTAACTAAACAAAGTTCAGCTCAATTATTTATTAGCCCTTTCCTAGAGAAAGGTGTCAGCACAGACAATATTTGAGATTCATGTAGTATTTGATTAGACTGATGGATTGTACCTACAGCTGAGGATATTAACATTCATTAGTCTTACTAACTGGTCATTAGTACTGCCTTCAATATCAAGTAAAGAATAAATAGAAATGTTAATAAAAAAATTCATCCACTCTTGTGTTTTACAATGCATTAGATGTGTTGTTTTCAGGCTGATGACTCTAAAGTTCATCATAAACACTTCAGAAACCTTATAATAAATGTTTCAGACCTTAACTCTTTCAAACTTCAACAGACTAAGGGAGATTTTTGTATCTGCAGTATAATAAAGTTCTAAATTCATGCTTTTTACTAACAAATTTATTAAGATGTGTTTCTGCAGAATGGTTTGAGCTTGCTGCACATAAAATGACAAGCCACAATTCTATATTAAAGAAGAGTCAAATTTCCTTATTATATTATATTATATTTTGACATCGAATAAGAAAAAGAGAAGCCTAAGAAATCATGCCAAATTGAATAGGTTTCATTTCAACAGTACACAAAATGTTAAAAAATCAAATGCCCGTTAGTGATGATTGCTCCTAAAATACACTTTGCTCCCATTTACTTCCTTCTATGATTTCAGTGGGAGCATATTTAAAGCACAGCTGCCAGTATCTTTAATCTTTGATTTCTTTTTTTTATATTTTTACAGGAGCCTCTGAATGTCATTGATGCCAGCTTGATGGATCTAAATGGTCACAGTGAAGATGCACTAGAATGGGATGAAATGGACATAAGTAATAAGCTGATAAGTATCCATGAAGAGTTAAGTGATCCTGATGAGGAGCTGAAGAAGGATGATCCAAGCCAGGAACCTGCTTCAGGAGAATGTGTTGATAATGGTGTGAATGAAGATGAAAGTATTGGTGATCATGGAAGTCCTCTTTATTGTCCCAACATTACTTCCCCTCCAAATCCTCACATCTATCAGGTCTATAGCCTTCATAATATTGAATTATCAGAAAAAAACCACATGCCTTTTTTGAAAAAAGCATCCAAACTCTCCAATGTGATGCAGTCTAACATACTAAACAAGTGTCTTAGTAAAGACTCATCCTTTTCATCTACCAAATCCCTGCCAGACCTAATAGCAGGGACCACATTAACAAAATCATGTAATTATATGTATCAGAGTGGAAATACAAGTAGGCATTCTGAGAGTGAGAGTGGGATAGTGAGTGAATGTGATACAGAAACTACAAATAATTCAGAAAATTTTTTGCTAAATGACACAGAAAGCACTCAGAGTAATCCTGAAATTGGGCATGCAGAAACTCAAGTGGATGATATCGTCGATGTCATCAAACAAAAAATAAAGAAAGTTGAAGAAGACCCTTCCAGTCTATCAGATGATTTCCATTTGGCACCTCCTGCATGTTGTGGAAGTGAAAACGATGAGGATTTTGACAGTATGGCCACGTGCAACCCTGTTTGTCCAGAGGAACTGCAAGAAAAAAATGACATATTTACATTCTATGATTACTCCTATCTTCAAGGCTCCAAACTCAAATTACCAGTGATAATGAAACAGTCACAAATTGAAAAAGCACAGGCAGAGGGCAGTTTGCTTCATGGCTTTGGTTTCAACAAAATACCTGGTCAATCTGAACATAAGCCTGGAGACTCACAAACAGATGGGTATATTCATGACCATGCTCCAGCCGGTATCCCTGGAGAATCAGATCCCAGCTCCTGTAAATCTGCAGAAACTGTAAGGAAAATGAATGTCATGGAGAACACGAGGCAGGGTTCAAATTTATCTTGCAGTTCTTCATTAGAATCTCTGTCAGTAGTAGGTGATTTGTTCAGCTCAGGTGTTTTTAAAAGTGGAGACGGACTCCAGCGAAGCGCCTCGTTGGAGAGCTGGCTGACTTCCTACAAAAGCAATGAAGATCTTTTTAGTCACCATGGCTCAGGAGACATCAGTGCAAGCAGTGATTCTGTAGGAGAACTCAGCAAAAGGACGTTAGATCTTTTGAACCGCTTAGAGAATATCCAGAGCCCTTTAGATCAAAAGATCAAGCGCAGCATCTCTGACATAACACTCCAGAGTAGTTCTCAAAAGATCTCTTTTAATGGGCAGCTGTCTCTAGATGTTGCATCCTCAGTCAATGAAGACTCAGCAGCTTCTCTCACGGAGCTGAGCAGCAGCGAGGATCTTTCTCTCTGCTCTGAAGACATTGTGCTGCACAGAAATAAAATCCCAGATTCAAATGCATCATTTAGAAAACATCTTAATAGGTCTGTGGCTGATGAGAGCGATGTCAATGTCAGCATGATTGTTAATGTTTCCTGCACTTCTGCTTGCACTGATGATGAGGATGACAGTGATTTGCTTTCAAGTTCCACCCTTACCTTAACTGAGGAAGAGCTAGGTATCAAAGATGAAGATTATGATTCCAGTATAGCAACTGATGAGGACATTTATGAAGAATGCAATTTAATTTCAGGCCTTGATTATATAAAAAATGAACTCCAAACTTGGATTAGGCCAAAATTTTCTCTGTCGAGGGAGAAGAGGAAAAGCAACCTCAGTGATGAAATTCAGCACAGTAAAGAAGTTAGAAATGAGACATCAAAAGCCCCAGATACATTAAGCATTGAGAGGTTACTGAATGGTTCAGTACAGAGAATGTCAGAAAATAATGGCAATAGTAAGAATGTACCACGTGATCGTGAGAAAGGGACAAAGAGCCACCTGATGAAAGGTATCTCTAAGGTTGTGAAGGATCCGCTGGAGGATGATATGGAGAATGGTAATGTTGAAAGCACTCTTGACAGTCAAAAGGAAGGTCTTGTTAGAACATCAACAACTCCCAAAGCTCATGCATTGCTTGATGTCGGAGATGTTGAAAATGAGGGTTGTATCTGTGAAGCTTTTACAGACAGTTCAGATGATTCACATATGGATGGCAAGGAGACTGTTCTGTCATCAGAGGGACCCAGAAACCCTCCAAAAGAATGTCCAAGTCATCTTCAGCCTGATCATCACTCTGTTGCTTCCTCTCCTGCTAAAAAGCCTTGTCTTGAATCTTCCTCAGAAATGAGCTGTGTAGACATACAAAGTACAGCTTTACGAACAACCTTACCTAATGTTCAGCAAGACAAAATGAGTACTGAGGAAACATCTACTCATTGCTCTGCAGGCTTGAAATCCAACGAGGCAGAGTGTAACTCCCCAGCCAATGGTCCTAAAGTGTGCTGTAACTGTGAATCTGCTGCTTTGGATAAAAGAAATGTGGAAGATGCCTCAGTACACAACTTTGTGAAGGAGATAATAGACATGGCATCAACAGCTTTGAAAAGCAAGACACAGCCTGAATCTGAGTCATCTGCCCCAGCTTCATTAGCACAAATCAAAGAAAAAGTGTTAGAACACTCCCATAGACCCATTCAGCTAAGAAAAGGGGACTTCTACTCTTACCTTTCACTTTCCTCTCATGATAGTGACTGTGGAGAGTTATTCAAATACATAGAGGAGAAGAGCAGCACACCTGTACCTCTGGACTTCACGGATGAGAGAGAAAATATTGACTGCTTTTTTGAAGCCTGTCCTGAGGAAGAACGAGTTGAGCAGCAGCAATCAATGTCTAATGGTGCTCCTGAAGCACGATTTGAGCAGCAGCAACCTATTTCAAACACTGTTTCTAAAACATCTGCAGAGACACCAGGTGAAGTGGCTCAAGAGCCGCTGGAAGCTGTTAAAACTTCATCTAAAAGTAGGGATTCATCTTCCTTACGTGATGGTGACAATATTATAAACACCCCCAGTCCCAACAAACAAGCTGCATCAGACAATTTGAAAAATGCTGTTGATGATTTGCTGACTTCAGATTGTCAAGTGGAAAGTTTAGAAAAGAATTCTCCAGAGATTAAGACTGGAAAGAGCACTACAGGAAAGTCACCTGGAGCTGAAGAGCCCAAAGGATGTGCTGCTGCTGCTTCTGAAGGTGCTTCAGCTAGAAAGTTAAAGCCTGGCAAGTCACAGAAAAAAGATGTCTTTCATCTGAATACCAAAACTCTTACCTGTGAAGAAAATCTCCTGACTCTCTGTAAGGAAAGACATATAAATATGCCTAGATAGAATGTAATTCTCTCCAAGCACGTACATTATCCTAAACCAGGTATGTACTCTAGAAGTTGCACATTCTTTTTTTTTTAGGTTTTTTGTTTTTGTTTTGGTTTGGTTTTTTTTTCCCTTTTGTACAATGAAGTGAGATGAATCACCTTCCAGGGCTTTTTATTTATGAAATGCTACATAATTTCTTTTGATTCCACTATAATCCAAATTTATGTGCCACTGGTCAACAAATGCAGTGACTACTAACTGCTTTTTGCCTTGTGGCTTTGCACTGGCTGGAACTGCTCTTTTCTGGGACAAATCTGCCATCCTGCAGAACTTGGGAATTTTTCAGAAGTAGTTTGGCTCTATCAGCTTCCTCTTCCCTCTTCAGCTGAGCTGTAGAACCAGAAACCAGCTGTACTCATCATTCTCCATCTTCACAGTCAGCTGGGCTTATGAGGTGTTCAAAAATACCCGATGAAGCCGAACTTCTGATTTTACAAGAGTGCTGAGTGAGTTGGAATTCTAAAATATTTCCAGACAAGCCATGAAGAAGAATTTCTAAGCAGATTGGAGAATAAGTAGAGAGATAGTAAGTCATCTCTTCATGTCAATTTAACACAGCTTAGGCTCAGTAGGCTCTCGTTAAGAACACCATTATTGCAGCCCAGTGTCAGGCCAAAAGTAGAGGCTACCAAAATAAGAAATCTTTGGAACATCATTAAAGAGTGTGAAGCAAACTTAATGTAGAACAAAGACCTGAATACCAAAGCAGATGTAAAGGGATAGCCACACAGCTCTGCTAGAATCTTCGGTTCTATTTTGGGCTAAACATTTTGAAACATTATTAAGAGGATGAAAAAGTGGCTCTGATCTCTTCCACAGTTTGAAAGTGCTTTGGACCTGGAGTTTCTGACCTCACGTACATGTCTAACAACAACAGCACATTTAACAACAAAAAAAAAGATCTGCAAAGTGACTTCTGGATCTGATCCTAGTGTGTAGCACTGCTGCTTTGAGTCTCTCTAGTTGTTTGGTGACCCAAAAGCCAACATAGCTGTATGAGAATGCCATTAGTCTTTGGAAACATTCCTGAAGTAGATCAGAGCCAGCGTTGCAACTTCAAGTGCCACTCCAATTCCAAACACCGCTGCTTGCCAGGAGCTGTAGCAAAAGAATTTCCAATAAGACACGAGGCTAAGCACGGGACCAGGTTTCCCTGGGAAGTTCTGTGATCTCCATCCTTAGAGATTTTCAGAATTCAAGTGAACGTGTCCCTGAGGAATCTGTTCTACCTTGGAAAACAGCCACCTGTTGAGCAGGAGGGTGGACCAGATGACATTCAAGTTTTCTTCAGACCTAATTTGTTCCACGTGATGTTGCTAGGAGGAAAGGCCGTTACTCATCACTGCCCATGAAAACCACTAGTAGTCTCCTAGTGCAAACTATTTAGCTGTAGCAGAGGAAGTGGTCCTGTTTATGCAGAATAGATTGCTTTGCTGCTATTAGATATCTAACTTCTGCCTTTCCTGGTTTTGCTACACCATGTTACTGTGCTTTGGGCTTTTCTTTTGCACATAGTGACAGTTGACTGAGCATCCACACATCCACCAATGTAGAAATGCATCCAGCAAAGTCTTTAGGTGATGACAGCAGTAATCTACAGCTTCCCAGTATCTCTTTCCACTCACACTTGTTGGAATAATGCCTTATCTTGGAACCATCAGAGTAAAGTGGAAATTTCTTGAATGGCTTTGAAATGAACTGTCATGACCTGTTGGTTGCTGATTAGGTTGATAATTGGACACATCCAAACAACTGGAGAAGAAATGGGAATCAGCTGGGAATTACAAAACACATGGATGATGCTATATATTCTAGAATTACATTAAACACATTATGCCTGTGTGGAAACTTCTATTTGGAAATTGAGATTATCAAAAAAGTCTGAGGTCAATATGTGATAATTATGTAAGCCTAAGTGTTTCCTAAATAACTGTTTTATTATTTTTCCTATGTTTGCACTCATTTTTATAACATTAATTTAAGGAAGAAGACTTAACTGTGGTGAATGGGATTTTATTCTTGTTCTTATTCTTTCACTGATGAAATGTAACAACGTGACTTTTCAATTCATTAGTACTTTTCCTCTGGGGATCTCAAAATACTGGATAAACTTCCCCTTGCTCTTCAGAACTTTGTGGTTACTTACATGGTATCCAGCTGTGGTTTTCATAAGACAGGGATACATCAGTGTGCAGTTAAAAAGATACGAGATTGGATATAGAGGATGGAGATATTATTAAATGCCCCAAAAAGCAATAAAAATTTATGCGTAATCTACAGGCAACAACTTGATACCATTATATTAGGATTTAAATTTATGCCCAGGGCTTGGCAAATATTTTTGAGGTAACAAAGCCCTTCACACTCCATCCCACTTCTTGCATTTAGGAAGATATTCCTGGTTCTTCACTGATAACACTCAGCATTGGTTCCATGGAAGTTATACACTGGATTATTCCCAGTGGTAAAGCCTTGGGATACACGTAGTTTGTCTCTAGCACATCAAAAATGGAAAGATGAGTTGTAGATTTGGTTTCACTAAAGTCTGAGCTGAGCTCCCTTCCCCCATTCATGAGCTTGGTGCTTTAACTTCATCTCTCATGCTATAGGGAATGAATTACAGAAGCAATCTATCCTAATTTGTTAACTTATTCAAATAACAGTTATTATACTTAACTATGCTAAAGATTATCTTTTTGGTGGCAGATTGTTTATTTTTTGATGAGGCTAATTACTGATTTTCCAAAGGTAATTTACATTTATTACTAATACATCTTTTAAAATGTGACAGATAAATGTTGTTCCCATAAGTGTATTATGAAAAAAGTTACTATTTAAAAACATATTATTTAATTTGAAAGATAAATGGCAAACACCATTATTTTTCCTGTAGCACCTGTGCTGTGAGCTCATTTAAATGTGCAATTCCATGTGTAGCTGCAATGCTGAGAGAAAAATAATATATGTGTACCTTAAAAGCATACTGAGAATTCGAAGCTGAAAAAGGCATCGTACCAAATGTAGTTTGATTTTAGTATTTGCCTTGGCTGTCCAGGAGAATAAAAGCAATGGTGAAGAAAATATTTTTGCCAAATGTTGCAATCTGGTTATTTAGCAGTATGCTACAAATTAAAAAAAAAAATCAAAATTGTGGGAAAATAATGATGATTCCATAAACAAGCTTGAGAACATCTCTGTCAGCACTGACTGGTGTCTCATATGAGCCAACACAGAGTTCTTCCACAAAAAAGCTCATAAAGCTGTGCTACTTTTTTTTCTCTGTAGTAGAGGACAGCTTGAAAGAACTACCTGTCTGCACACAAGGTCATGCCATCTTCTGCTGTCACTGTGACCCATGACTCACGAGTAGCATGGGAACTTTCACTCACATATTCAGCTTGTGTAGAGATCAATACACGGAGGAGGTTCATGTGGTGTGTCCAAAGTCTTTTCCCGAGGTTACATTAGACTTTTGTGTGGAACATTAGTTCTCAGAACTCACAAAAGCTGTTTTCTACAGAATTTGTAATTTAAACTGAAGTTTTGGTGTAACTGATGGAAAAAGCATATTACTTGGGCTTAGGAAAACTAATTTTTTTTTTCCTGACAGGGCTATAATGTTAGAATATTCTGCCACTACTTATAGCCAAGAGAAGCCCAGGGCTGGTACTCAGAAGGCCTGACTGTTATTTCCTGCTCAGCAATAGGTTTTTTTGGTATGACTTACTCCTTCCTTGCCTCAGTTTCTTTAGCAACAAAATGGTGAGAATAATGATCAATGGGACCTGAGAGGCATGATTTATTCACTGTAAAGTGTTTTGAGATCCACAGATAAAAGGTTATGCTTAAGTGCAAAGGACTGTTAGTCAAATATTCATTACAGGATAAAAATAATATGCAGGTTTACACACTAGTTAAGATGAAGTAATTTACTTACAGAGACTGGGGCTGCGAGAATAATCTAAATCTTTCCTTCCCTTTTTTTCCCCTCGAGGTTTTTATAGAGAAGTAGACACTATAATGTTCCTTTATAGAGTTTAAAACTGTCTGACTTTTTAGCTCCTTAAACTAGCTGACTTGAAAAATAATTAAACAGAAGAAACAGATAGTCTTGTATTGTCTGGGAATTACATGATTTTTTAAAAAACTGACATAATCCATCAGTGAGACTTTTCTTACTATAGATACATGGAACTCAAGCCAGAGTTGTAGAAAGCTTTTGATACAATCTTCCCCTTTATTCAAATCAGTTCTTCATTAATTTCTAAACAAACTTGAGCTTTTGGCTGTTTTAACGTAACAATATTCCTTCTGTAAAAGAGGGGGGAGGCAGTTACAGCAAGTGAGATCAAAGCAGAAGGTAACTGGATAGATCCAGATATTTCTGCTTAATTTGGAAGGCACATAATGCATGTCTGGAGAGCCTCCTAGGAAATGCCTGTGAGATGTACTTTGCACTAATCTTTGAGCTGTATTCTGACAGTTACTTCTTCATAATCCTCATCATAAGCCTGTGTTCTTTGGTGAATAGTTTAACCCTAAACTCTGAGCTGGATAATTCTATAGTATGAAACATTAACTCATTGCTGGTACCAGAAGTGTCTAAATAGCTATTTACAATTTAAAAGGACAGCGATGACTCTGACAATTCTATTCGTGGGTCCGCTCCTGTGACAATCTTTTTCTCTTCTCCACGGAAATCTCATTCTCTGTGTTTACATAAGTATTAAAATAAGTGATGGGTAGATCATTCTGTTGTTTGGTTTTTGAGAAACCCCCGTGTTTTCATTGATGGGTGCTCTTTGGAGTGTGCTGAAGGTAAGTTTGCAGGTAAGGATGAGGACAGGATCCAGGGAAAAGGTCAGGTTTGATTACTTCCCTTGTTTCTTTGGAAAAAATGTCTTTACAAAAATCAATGAGTTTTCTACATCAATACAATTTTTTACACTAACTTGTACCTCAGGCTGTTAAAAGTCATTGTTTGCCTACTGTATGCTTCTGCATTAAACGCTCTGGCATGTGATGATTTAATGACCATCTCTGGTTGTTCTGGAAGAGCTATGTTTTGCAAATAAAATTTGATTTTCTGTAACCTACTATTACTTTTCTGTTTCCTTTTAGAAACTTGGCTGCAATTCAGGTGCAGGTTCATCCTGTAAACCCTGGGATGACCTCCAATTCCATTGTATCACTGCCTTTCATTACACTGACTCCCAAGACAGATTTTCTTTCCAAATGTGATTTGTCCATGTTGGCTTTGTGATCAGCCTGCCTATGCTAGTCCTGTTTTGGTGATCATTTTCTATCACAGCAAGGCCATTTGCTTTCAGATGGGTTCCTCTCCCAAGCTACGTCTAATGACCTTCCCTTCCTAAATTGAATGCTCCTGAACTATTTGTCACTGGTTCTGTTGTTTAAAGTTTTGGAGTACCACAGAATTCATTATCAGTTTGATTCCCCTTTCTAGAACTGTACCTGTCAGCACTCTTCTATTTTATTGTATGAAATCTAGTATTTTTGTGTCCCTTCCAACCCAAACCATTCTATGATTCTATAATGCATAAATTTACTGAAACTGCTTTCATTTTGAAGGGACAGTTTTGTTGGATAGCAGCAAAAAGAAGTCAGTAGCCCTCCTAATTCAACACATCTTAAAGTTAAGGAATTAAGATAAATATAATTTATTTATTTCATTTTAAAATTTTAATCTATGCAACACTTCAAGAAACAACTACATGGTGTTGTATATTGGGAATTGTTGACATTCTACTGAATTAAGTACAACATTTTGGGGTTTTATGCTTCTTGAGGTGGTACTGAGAAAAAAAAAAGGTTTTAACAAATGTGTGCCTTGCTGTATTTCTTATATCAATTATTAAAAAGCTGCTTTCACAGTAAAATGATGTTGGCTTGAAAGAAAGAAATAGCAAGGTTAAGATGTGTGAATAATTTCTGTATATATGTATAACCAAGTACAAACATTGATGTATAATGATAGTATAAAATGCTTTCATGTTTGTGATGTCCAGTGATGTGGAAAATATAAGCCTTAAAACCATTAGATTGCATGGTAATTAGAACTGGCATAATAAACATAGTCCATTGGGGAAAAAAAAAGTAGCAGAACTGGTGATCTGTTTTACCTGCGTTCCAAGAACAGAAGGCTTTATCCAAGCACAGAAAAAATACATTTTTATTTGCCAATGTCCCCCAGAGATATGAGATTCTGAAGCTGGTGAGGATTTGGATTGCCTGGCTCAGAGGTAAAGAACCTTTTCCTTAAAGATTCTGCAGGTCTTTTGGGACAAAGGAGGAGACACAAATGTTTAGTAGCTCAAACTGCAGTAGCAATGATTAAGCACACTTTCATAGCAGATCTTTTCTTTGTTTTACATGAGTAGCTTGTTGTCTGGTTCCTAAAATGTCCTAATTGCATTGAAGAAGCTTTGTATATATTTATATAGACACCTTTTTAGTCAACAGCATCAATGACTCGAACTGTACCTTTAAAATGTACCTAAAAAACTTGTTTTGGGGCCAAAACAAGCCAGAGAGCTTTATGCCCTACCTCTGCAAACATGGCATTCACTCCCTAAGAACAGGGGGAATTTTTAAGAGAGCCTTTAGAATCCATGAATTTTCTGCTCTTGAACATCTCCTATCATGTGCACATCTAATAGTCTAGCATATAATTACCTAAAATGTGCAACTGCACAGCTAAAGATCACTCTTTTTAAAAATATTGAATTCTATATAAAGTACTTTGGATCACAGCTCCTAATTTTAGAAAGACATTTACAGTAACAATTATGTTAATCTATTAATTATATCAAATGCGATTTTTAAAAAGGTCTTGTCATAAGAATGGAATTTGGAATCATTCTTTTTCCCTCCCCAGCATTTCCTTATTTCTGCTTTATATTTTTTTATCTTACTTTGAGTCTAGTCATACCTTACACTATGATGACAGGAAAGCTAATAAGTCAGAAGCTTTTCAGATCTGTCACCTTGCCCAACAAATGGTGCAGAACTCCATCAATTACTTACACCATTCTATTAGGCCATTTGCCACAAATTCCCTGTTTTTCCCTGGGGTGAAATAGTACTGCTTGTCAAATAATTAAGCTGCATATTCATCAAACAATATCTGGAGTATTATATGGTCACAACTATAAGTTGGGGGCTGAGATGAGTGTAGGGGAAAAGGGACCTGAGGGTCCTGGAGGACAGCAGGTTGACCATGAAGCACAGATGTGCCTTTGTGGCTAAGAAGGCCAATGGCATCATGGGGTGTATTAGAAGGGGCAAAGTCAGTGGGTAGAGAGAGGTTCTCCTCCCCTTAGCTTTGCCCTGGTGACACCACATCTGGAATATTTTGTCCAGTTCTGGGGCCTCAGTTGAAGAAGAACAGGGAACTGCTGGAGAGAGTTCAGTGCTGATCCATGAGGATGATGAAAGGATTGGAGCATCTCCTTTCTGAGGAAGGGCTGAGGGAACTGGATCTCTTTTGCTTGGAGGAGACTGAGGGGTGACCTCATTCATGTTTATAGATATGGAAAGGGTGAGTGTCAGGAGGATGGAGCCAGGCTCTTCTCAGCGACCTCCAATGATAGGACAAGGGGCAGTGGGTACAAGCTGGAACATGGGAGGTTTCACATAAATATGAGAAAAGACTTTTTCAGGGTGAGGGTGAGAGAAGAATGGCACAGGCTGCCCAGAGAGCGTGTGAGGTCTCCTTCTCTGCAGACATTCAAACCTCACCTGGACAACTCCCTGTGTGACCTCATGTGGGTGTTCCTGCTCCGGCAGGGGGATGGGACTGGGTGATCTCTCCAGGTCCCTTCTAATCCCTGGCATTCTGTGATTCTATGTGAACTCAAGTTTATATAGTTCATTTCTGAGAGATGTTGAACATTTTAATTTAACTACTGTTGCCAGACCTGTATTACATGGTCACAGAAATAAAGTCATCATTTCTATGGCTATGACCCAAGACCTATAATTATCAACTGTTTCTTTTTTGGCATGGTTAGAATTTTTACAGGGTTTTTTTTTTCTTCTATGTTTTTTTATTTTTTTGTTAAGAATATTTTTTTAAAAGTAAAGGATTCCTTGGTATGTACTTTCTTGGATTTGCACATGCCTTGGTATGAAGAGTCTTATGCTTATGGCCAAATTGTGCCTAGATCTTGCAAGAAGTTCTAGCCACAACTTCCTAAAGAGAAATAGTAGTATAGTGTAAAATTAATGCTGATATACCCTTAGTACCTCTAAGATCAGCCCATAGATTCATGTATAGATCCTGTTCTCTGCAGGTGAAATTTTCTGGTGGTGCAGAAGCATGCTGCAAGCTTGCTGCAGCATTTATCCCCCACCTGAAGTTTCATAGGCTGCTTTTTATTCCACACACTCCTTGGCTCATGCTTGAACAACATCTGCAGTGTGTGAGGAGGCCATTTGACAGCAATGGCCCTGACATATAGATCTCCCTTCCTCAAAGGTCTCACATTCCTTCCCTGGAAAGCCAAAGAAGTCCAGCTCTGAGCAGAAGAAATCTGCTATAACTCTGGTGGTAAAAAAACCCCAAACAATAAACAACCCCTCCATGCTGTTTAGAAGGTGCTTTGTAATCACAGTTACTTTTATATATGGATAGCCTTGTAAACATGCTTCCAGTCTTTTTCATTTAATGGTTGGACTTTTTCCCAAGCTAAATCAGGGCATCTTTTATGTTTATTATGGCATAAGAAATTTAGGTGGCCTCTCCATTCCCTTTATGGCTCTTTCTGCTGCTCATTGTGTACCTGTGTACCTCTAACCACACAAACACAGGCAAAGATGCTGAAACTCATCCTGGTGTTTTTACACTGAACTCAAATAATGAGCTGCTGTCATTTAAATGGCATCTCAACCTTCCTCTTTGCTGGTAGGATCCACATAGCCCCCCCTCCCAGGTCACCTCTTTTAGAATTTTATTCTTATCCCCCCCCCGTTGGACAAAGCAATGTATTTTAACTAAAATGTATCAGGAAAAAGAGTTGCTTTTTGGGGGGAGTTGAAGACATCAGGAGATTTAAAGGTCCCTGTGCTGCAGTGCACAGAAAAGCTGTTATTAATGTTTAGGCCAGACCATACTCATGCTTGGCTCAAGAGGATTAACAGGGATGTCAAGTTCTTAGCCAAGTCAATCTCCTTCTCTGACAAGTTTCTACAAACTTATTCCTAATAATAGCATCACTTTGAGAGGGATTTTGGCCAACAAATGACATCTGATCTACTGCCTTCAGTGCTGTTCTTCTCATTCTTCAGCCTCACCCTGCCTTGTATATCTTTCCTACCAACCTGAAGCACTTATATTTTTCATGTGACTACTGTTTGCTCAATAAATACATCCTTATCCCCCATTCTAGAAGTATGTTTAAGGACTAGACCATAAATGAACTTGGCATCTCTTAGGTCCGTGCATTGGGATTCTATGTGCTTCAATGTTTTTTAAAATGGAATTTCCTTTGCAACAGCAAGTAGTAGGATTTCCTTTCTGGGGAGAAACTAATTCTTAAAATATTACAAGAAGTGTGGAATCACATCATGCTTAAAATTAAATTATAAAGTATGGAGAGAAAACTTAGACAAGGAAATGTTTCCACCTCTGCCTTCTGTTGAGCTCATGTCTCTGTGACATTCTGGGTTTGGAAATAGAAGTGAAAACAATTTTAAGAGCACGCACAATTTTTAAAAGATTTTTTTTTCTCTCTTTGTAATTACTGGGGGGATGTTTTAAATGCAGGAAGGATCCAGTTGTAGCATTTTCCAAAGAAACATTATGAGAGTGACAGGGAAAGGGGAACATATTTGACAAGCCTTCAAGCAATACTGGAAAAACACAAATTGTTCTTGATGCACTTCATTTCCAGAATGGAGAAATCAGACTCTGGAAGAACAGATACTGTGCATCAATCCCCTACTCCAAATCTATCCCTTTTTTTTTTTTAAGGAGGAATTAAATGCTATGGGAAATAACATGCCCTTTATCAAGGCGGTGTGGCAATTTCTCATATAGGTTACTGTCCTTATATACCTCAACTTCTGCCCTGCAGCTCTTGAGTCAAAAGCTTGATCCCACATTTTCTTTTGGAGGCTTTTTTTATTTCTTCATTACAAACTGAACCAAATTTGAGCTGAAGAAACATATGCCTCTAGTAATCATGAAAATGAAGTTGTAGCAAGCAGATTTTAAATGGTACAAAGACAAAAAATATATAAAAGGAAAACAGAAAAGCAATCTTTCTGTAAATCCTAGTGGTCCCCTGCCAGTAGTTTAATCAAGAATACCCTAAGCTCAGTGGGATTATGATAGTTCTATTAACTGATGGTTAGTTATCCTGACATACTGATGCCAGACAGATCTATATCTCTCTATAGTTTTGCTTCAATTACCTCCAAGCAGGTATTTCAAAGTGCTGAAAAGATTATGGAAATGCCTTTTGCTGGTTAAAATTGTGGCATGAATAAAAAAAACTCCTGAGCCTCACAATTGTGTTGGGTTGTTGAGCATCTGTGCCAGCTCAGCTGATCAGTGATGCCTTTGGACATATTTTCATCGAATCACAGAGCTGGAAGGGACCCTCAAAGGTCATCTAGTCCAACTCCTGCAGTGAGCAGGGGCATCCTACACTAGATCAGGTTATCAGGTTGCTCAGAGCCTCAGCAAACCTGGTCTTGGATGTCTCCAGGGAGCGTTGGGGCCTCCACCACCTCTCTGGGCATCCTCTGCATTTCTTTTTAATGTCTCATCTAAACCTGCTGTGCTCTAGTTTAAAACCCTCATCCAGCTCCTCCATGCCCTGGCAAACTGCCCCACTCTAAGAGACTAAGAGTTTAAAAAGCTTTTCATACCCAGAGAGCTCATCTTTTCCGCTATTAATCTGACTGCTAAAGAAAGATTCTCTGCTAAGGAGTCTGCCTTGAATGAGGGTATAAATGTTTCTCAAAGTTTCACAAAGCCAGTGCTGCTCATTTTGCATTTCCTGCATCTCTCATCCTCTGTTCCTCTGATATGAACAATTCTTCACTGGTATCTTTGCTCCTTGAACAGTCCAGCAGCTGGAGGAAAGGCTGGCAACATGTGCTTCTAACATGCATTTACAGGGAAACTTCTGAAAGGTGGGCAAGGGGGAGGCAGAACAGTAGAGCTTGGAGCAAAGACTGTGGCTGTTAGTTACATCCTGTGTAAGCTGGGCTGGGGGGAGCTGGATTGGCATCTGCAAATGGCACCACATCTGAAAAAGAAGAGGAGAAGAATCATAGAATCAAAGAAAAATTTGGGTTGGAAGGGATGTTAAAGATCATCGAGTTCCAACCCCGCTGCCATGGCATGGGCAGGGACACCTCCCACTAGATCAGGTTGCTCAGTGCCTTGTCCAGCCCGGCCTTAAACACCTCCCGAGAGGGGGCATCCACAATCTCTCTGGGCAACCTGTTCCAGTGTCTCACCACCCTCACTGTAAAGAATTTCTTTCTTATGTCTAGCCCGAATCTACCCCCTTCCAATCTACATCTGTTTTTCTTAGTCCTCCCATCACATATCTTATTAAAAAGTCCTACCCCTGCCTTTCTATAGCCCCCTTCAGGTATTGAGAAGCTACTCTGAGGTCCCCCCTGAGCTTTCTCTTGGGCTGAACAACCCCAATTCCATGAGCCTGTCCTCATAAGGCAATTGCTCCAGCCCTTTGATCATCTTCGTGGCCCTCCTCTGGACCTGCTCCAACAGCTCAATGTCCTTCTTATGTTGAGGACTCCAGAACTGGACACAAGAAGGTGGAGCTTCACTGATGGCTGAAGGGAACAGGCTCAGATTAAAATGCTGGTAGAATCAGAGGAGCTATGCTGCATTGAAAAAGATTTATCTCTATTGCTAGGCTTGTTATTGCAAACTGCAAAGTGAAGCTTTCCCCGAGTACTCGTTTTTCTGAATCTGCTGCTCAGTATGCCAAGCATATCAATCAGATGTAGCATTGTCAGTTAATTAACATTTGATTGCATTAAACATAGGTTGTTGAAGAGGAGGTTTCTTCTCAGAGGGGGAGGGGCATCTACATGTGGGTTCTTTGGAGGGGGAGGGATGTGTTCTTAATTATCATCACTTGTGAGGAAACTCAAACTGTAATCTGCATGTACATATTTCAGTGGCACTTGCCACTCTTATGGCTACAGTTAGAGGGAAGACAAAGGCTACATATCTATCCATATATCCCACATACTGAGTCTTCAGATCACTGGGTTAGACAAGTGTAGAAATGTGAGAAAAGGAAGGGTTGGGAAGGAGAAGGGAAAAGGAAAGAGGAGAATCAAAAGAAAGAGAAAGAGAAAGAGAGAAAAAAGTGGGGAGTAGAGAAAAAGAAAAAGAAAAAAGAGAGAGAAGAGAATGAGAGAGAGCAAATGAGGGGAGAGAAAAAGAAAGAAAGAAAAGAAAGAGAAAGAGAAATTTGAGTTTTACCTACAGTATATATCTTTAACATTTAGATAGCATTTTGTAACACAACAGACATGTAAATATTAAGATAATGAATAGTTTGTTTAACTATCTGTCTGTCTTCTTCTCACAGTCACCTAATACCAATTCACTCACGGAAAATAATTCATGGTAGTGAATTTGGACACGATGGAAGGAGATACTGTACTCCTTCACAAGATATGCAATAAATCTGTGGAATTTAATTTCTACAAGAAATTACTGAGTCAAATAGCTTAGTGGGATTGTAAAGAACCCTAAATACAGAACTGGCAGCTGTGCTAAGATAGCAGGTTTGTTCAAACTAATGACAGTGGAGAGCAAACTTCATTCGCCATGATAAAAGCTGTTGTCCACTGAAAAAAACAAAAAACCCAGGGGAAATTTCCTAACTCAATGGAAAAATGGCCAAAGCAATATGGAAAATTTCTTTCTCTGAGGCAATCAAAAAGGGACCACCAGTGGCCATAAGGCACATATAAAAAGTAAAGAAAATATCTGTTTCTTCCCTCTTCATCTTCATGAAGATGTAATGTCAGAAAATAATTATTTCAATTACTTGCCAAGCTGTTGTGCTGCAGAAAAAGAAATTATCTCAAATATAATTTTGTGGATAGCTGTAACCACATTTCCATGTGCCATATGTAACATTTACATGGTTACCTAGTAGGAGTTAACTGTGATAGATTATTTTTCAATAAAGAAAACACTCATATCTCAGGCCATTTGGGTAGCAATATCTCAGAAGAATAACCCTTCTTTAATCATATGCTTTGATGGAAAAATGCTCATAAACACATCAGCACAACTCACTTCTTTCTACAAGGACTGACATCTTAAACTGCTCTACACAATGAATCACCTTGTCAAATAAAGTGCAAAATGTAAAACCTGTTTTCAAACTCATCTGATATAATGACATTTACAACAACATGTTTGAGGTGATAAAGGGACAATAATAATTATATTTCTCTTAGACTTCCATGGTACTTTGAAACTTTTAGGCAATCATATGCTTTTATTTTTCTTCAAGAAAACTTTATACCAGAACTTTTACTTTATGGGGTCTTTCAAATAGGTCAGGATGAAACCCACATTTTTCAGGCAAATGAAATTCAGAAATTTAATATTTTCTTTGAAGTAAATTAATAGTTTCAATTGCAAGCCAACTCATGTATCCTCACCTGAAGATTTGGGTGGTTCTTCTAGAATATCATATGCATTAAAATTACTTCCTTCAAGTTTTTTAGTGGTGATCAATAATATTTATATTTCCTGATCCTTTTCGTGACAGTAATAAACAGTAATGAGCACTAATGAATTTCTTTCTTATATCTAGCCTAAATCTCCCCTCTTCCAATTTACATCCATTACTCCTAGTCCTGCCATCACATATCCTATTAAAATGTCCTACCTCTGCCTTTCTGTAGCCCCCTTCAGGTACTGAGAAGCTACTATGTTAATGAACAAGAAACCAGGCTGTTCCTATATAAGGATCCATAAATAGTAGTTATGAAAAGAGAGCTCTTGCAGTTTCATATACTAGCCATGCCTGTGCCATAAAGCAAGCTATAGACCCCCATTGTCTGTTTTACTTACCAGGAAATTCTGTTCTCAGCATAAGAGGATATGAGGAGAATGAAAGGAGGAAAAGATCCCTGAGTTCCTCTGCAGCAGGAAAGTGGAAGTTGCACAGTGAGGGTCAGCATTCACCAGGGCAAAGTTGTGTATAAATAGGCAAGTGGTGAAACAAGCTAGATGTGGCATAAAAGAAAATGCCAGAGTGGCCCCATAAATATCTAGTCTTTATAAAAATATTTTCCATTACACAGATGGAAAGCAGAAGCAAACGATATACAGGCTAGGTGGAGAGCAGCTTGAGTGCAGCCCTGAAAAGAAAGATTTGGGGGTGTCAGTGGTTGAAAAACTTAACATGAGCCCACAGTGTGTGCTGGCAACCCAGAAGCCAACCCAATCCTGGGCTGCATCAAGAGAAGTGTGACCAGCAGGTCAAGAGAAGTGATTTTGTCCCACTACTGGGCTCTGGTGAGGCTCCACCTGGAGTTACTATGTCCAGTTCTGGAGCCATCAACATAAGTACTCAACATAAGAAGTGGTTGGAGCAGATCCAGAGGAGAACCACGAAGATGATGAGAGGGCTGGAGAACCTCCCTTCTGAGGACAGGCTGAAGGAGCTGGGGTTGTTCAGCATGGAGAGGAAAAGGCTCATAGTAGCTTCTCAGTACCTGAAGGGGGCTACAGAAAGGCTGGTGTAGGGCTTTTTAATAGGATATGTGACGGAAGGATGAGGAAAAACGATGTAAATTGGAAGAGGGGAGATTCAGACTGGAGATAAGAAAGCAATTCTTTCCTGTGAGGGTGATGAGACACAGGAAGAGGTTTTCCAGAAAGGCTGTGGATGCCCACTCCCTGGAGGTGTTAAAAGCCAGGCTGGATGAGGCATTGAGCAACCTGGTCTAGTGGGAGGTGTCCCTGCCTATAGCAGGAGGGTTGGAATTAGGTGATCTTTAAGGCCCCTTCCAACCCAAATCATTCTATGATTTGAAATCCAGTTAGGAAAAGAAAGTTTTAAACTGAATTGATAAAAAATTGCTCACATTTTGCTGTTGTAAATATGGTTGGAAAAACAAATACTGGATGTTTTGAATTTGAGTCCTGTAACTAATGACACAATTCAGAGGAAATACAAATGCCTAAGTTCTAGAGAAATTCCACCAGATAAATAATACATTAACTAGCTAGACTTTTCAAATTGCATTGCAATTTGTGATAATTGCCGTCAACATAAGATTTTGCAGAAATTTTAGGTCCTTTTCAAAACTAAAGTTTCTAAGTACAAAGTGCCACAGCAAATTGCTCCTTAGCACTATCTAATGGCAGAGACACACCTTATTCATAACATACTGTGTGTCCCAAAATATAAACATGAAAAAGAAACCAAGTAATGACATGAAAAGATCTTTAATAGATCACTCAGATTAGTGCCCCAGATGATATAATGGTGCCTGGATTTGAATTCCTGGCCTCTTTGATGGAACTAGTTTTTAAATATTTCTGTAGACAGAAAGAGTGAGCAGGTTTTGAACTATAAATTTTGTTCACAATCTATGAGATGTTGAAAGGTTTGGAGGTTATTAGTGTAAAAGCAAAAGCTTCATTTTAAAAAATGTATTTAATACTCTCTGTGTTGCTGGTGCTTGTATATGATCTGTGTCCAGATAAATAATTTAGTTATTCCCAAAGCTGTGCACTTACTTTTTCCTGTCCCAACCAGGACTAGCTTCTTTACTCTTTACAGCTAGAAAAGCTTCTGCTTTTGCAAAGAACAGAAAACTTTTTATCCTCTTGCCTTTTTAAAGGTACAGAAAGCTGCATGAAAACACACAGGAGTGTGTCTCAAGAAGGTGACTGGTGCAACAGCTTCACAGGAATAGCAGAAGAATGACTGTCTTTGCTCACACTGGAGCATCCTTGAATTTTCTTAAAATCAAGTCCAATACGGCCAATAGACAAGTTCTGAGGCTGCCCAGTGGAAAAGGTTTGTAAGACTATAATCTTTGTGGAAAAGTTGTTCCTTGACCTTTTTTGCCACTGTATGTCTACCGCAGCACTGGGAGGTCAAAAGTGCACTGGTTGTTAGCACCAAAGATGAAGCTTAACCAGACACGCAGAGCAATGATTGTCAAACGGCTCCATTTGCAAGACAAGAAGTGTATCCTTAGCAGAGCAAAGGAGATGAAAGAGATTATTTTCCAGGGGTCACATTTCTTCTTCTTTGCTGACCTCTCTCAAGATTGCAAAAGAGGCGGTGAGAGTTTTCTATAGCAAAGAGGTGCTACAAAGGAAAGGCGACTATGCTTTCCTCTCTTCTCTGCTACTCTTCCTAGTCTTCCATCCATATCTAAGCTCTGTTCTTTTTCTTTCTTTCTTTCCTTTCTTTCTTTCTCTTTCTTTCTTTCTTTCCTTTTTTTCTTTCTTTCTTTCTTTCTTTCTTTCTTTCTTTCTTTCTTTCTTTCTTTCTTTCTTTCTTTCTTTCTTTCTTTCTTTCTTTCTTTCTTTCTTTCTTTCTTTCTTTCTTTTCTTTCCTTCCTTTCTTTCTTTCTTTCTTTCTTTCTTTTACTTTATTTTCTTTCTTTCTTTCTTTCTTTCTCTCTTTCCTTTCTTTCTTTCTTTCTTTCTTTCTTTCTTTCTTTCTTTCTTTCTTTCTTTCTTTCTTTCTTTCTTTCTTTCTTTCTTTCTTTCTTTCTTTCTTTCTTTCTTTCTTTCTTTCTTTCTTTTCTTTCCTTTCTTCCTTTCTTTCTTTCCTTTCTTCCTTTCTTTCTTACTTTCTTTCTTTCTTTCCTTCCTTCCTTCCTTCCTTCCTTCCTTGGAGTTCTCAACTCTTTGATAAGAGATCAGGATTGTGAACAAATGAAAGTGTTCATATAAAGCACAGTGTCAAGCAGTTACTGATTTTTGTGATTCTCTACTGTGACCTGAAATTCAAGTTTGACTTAATTTTTCAAGATCAAGGAGAAGGAAGAGACATTCTATGCAGAGGAAACTTGGAAATCCATTTCAAGGCAATTGAACGGGAAGATAGAATAAAACTCCTACAAAAAGTAGGTATTGATTCAATTTTTTAATACATCTTGACAGAGTCTTTAACAAACCAACTATCACTTGATAAACATCCCCATGGTTGGAGGCTCAAATTATGGCCAAATACTTCAAAGCTATACAAATTTTTTGTCAAAAACACAGTACCTCAGAAGGATGTAAGGCTAAGAAAGAAAAAAAAGAAATTCTGACAGTAATGGGCTACATTGTTTAGCTTCAAATATTTCATGTACCTTTAAAAAGCTCTCTTTCATAGCAATGGATTCTGTGACTGTTTTTCTTATGACTTTAATTTATGTTTTACTGTCAGTCATCAATGTTTGTTTAACATGTGGAAAAGTTCTATTTAAACATTCCTTCAAGCGACTTGGCTAAACTTGCTATCCATTGGGTGCCTCGGAGGATAAATTATTGAAATCTAAGCAGATTAATACCTCATGCTTATTCCCATGGCTAATGCACAATTTTGCAGTTGGAATAAGAGTTTCAAGCCAAAACTTCAAGCAATGGAAAAATTTGCCTGCCTTATAAAGTAAACAGGTTCAAGTTGCCTTTGCAGTTTGGGAGGAGCCTTTAAGAGTCCCATGATGTGGGAGGGATGAGTTGGTTGTCTCCATGAGCCCATTGAGCAGCTTTTCAACAACTAAAACTCAAGTAAGCATAATCTAGAAACTGAGAATATCTTTGAAGGCATTTCACCTTGTTATTGGACATCTTCATATCAGCGAATGCTATTCTGATGTGAACAAAGCTCTGTCTTTAATGAGACAAAACCATCACTACTTGATTCCAGTTCCTGATAGTCAGAAACTTTCTTCTCATTTATTTTATATCTTACAAACAAGAACCTTTATCACAAAATACTCATGACAGTTACTCTATATATGGACATATATATAAATATGACACATATATAATATATGTGTAATATATTATAGCAAAGACACAGCATCTTTCTGTCTGGTTTAATCAATTAAATTAAATAGATCTTAAATGTAATTTCATTTTATCTTCTACAAACATGAATCTGAGATGCATCTTAATTTCCTTTATTCAAATCTTTATCAACAAGATACTTATGACAGTTTTTCTACATATAGAATCATAGAATAGTTTGGGTTGGAGGGACCTTAAAGATCTTTGTATGTATATATGTAATATAGCTAAGACACAGCATCTTTCTGACTGGTTTAATTGAAGAAAATTAANACCTTATAGGCACAGCCGGTGCAGAAGAGATAAGGATCTACATATAGAATCATAGAATAGTTTGGGTTGGAGGGACCTTAAAGATCTTTGTATGTATATATGTAATATAGCTAAGACACAGCATCTTTCTGACTGGTTTAATTGAAGAAAATTAAATAGATGTTAACTGTAATTTTATTTTATTTCTTATAAAAAAGAATATTTAT
>VZTY01005664.1:0-17910 GCA_013400935.1 Turnix velox
CTATTCTATGATTCTATATTAACTTTTCACTCAAACTCTTTATCAGACCAAAGAATAGTAATTTGTTCTTTTCCTTTTATGACTGCAAGATCAACTTAGACACACATTTCTGAAACACACATAACTACCTTTCAGAAATAAAGAAATCCACACCATTCTGCAAAGCTTTTGCTCATTCCATCCCGTTTCCTAACCAATTGCTGTTCCACTGAAATCAATGGCAAAATTGCCAACAGACTCCTGAGGGACTCAGGTCTAATCTGCCTATGGTCCAGCTGGACATTTCTCCAACCCCAACTTCTTTTTGACCCATTTCTTAACTAGATACTGTTCCCATACAGAGTAGCCATAGAGACCAGTCGAGATACAGCTCTTGATCCACACAGCTCCCCATTCCATAAACAGAAGGCTCACATCTGCCTGGTTTCACAGTGGTTTTCAGAACTTCAAGGATATCTCAAGTACCAACAGGCAGAAAATGCTAAACCCTGCTGATTCATGTTCATTACTTCTTGCAAACCAGTAACAGCATTGAATAAAAGATGACCTTTTGTATATCTCTGTCTGAGAATTACAGTTTTATGTCAATCCTGTAGGCACATGGCAGGTTTCTCTTTCATTCAGTTTCTTGCTAGTAACTTGTTTAGTAGGCACGGGATCTCCTTTCACTACTGCAAAATACGGTTGCCCTAGGATCTTGAAAATGCCTGGATAGTTTCCACACCAGGATACCAGAACAACTCACAACTCTTTCAGCTTCCTATTAAAGCCTGTTACTTACTGCATTATATTTAGCTGTCTCTGTGAACTCACTTCAAAGGTCAAATGAGAGACCTCTTCAACCTAACATAAATCTTTCCCCTGTGCTCTGATTAGTCTGTTTAACACATCATGAGCACATTGTTTAATAAAAGGAGAAAATTAGGCAATTAGCAGATCTTCAGCATAAACATGTCCCAACCTTCTGTATCTTATTTAAATAAAACAGTGTCGCTAAGGTATTTTAAAGCATTAAAAACTCAGGAGCACTTGCACTGCAATTGGTCGGTCCTTTCCAGAAAAATGGGCTGGTGGGAACAGAGGACAACCATGCTTGGGAAAAAGTGCTAACATCTGTTTTCTTTTTTTTTTTTGCCTTACACAATACAAAACTACTGCTTTCATAAGGGCTAAACCTTCCCTTTCACCTTAATTTTAATAATTTTTAGCTATTCTTATTTTTATTAGGTCCTGTTTCTCTGGTAGGCCCTCTGAAAAGAAAATATGTGGGGTTTGTACCAGGCCACCTAGGAAAGGTGGAATGGTGGCTGGGAGAACAAGGACCAAGCTCCACATAGGAACAGCTCTTCACTGCACCAACTCAAGATGCTCCAGATTCTAGCATGCAGTAAGTGCAGGGCTGCCCCTTGGGGCGCAGATGGAGAAGGGACTGGTGACCAGCCCCGCCTCCCACAGGGACAGAAATCTCCAGCTACTGATATAATGTAACTTTATTACATCCACTTCATGCACCTGTTTTAAAGTCTTAGCTTCACTCAAGACAACATCAAAATTGCCATTAATCTGAAGTAAAATCATGGCTCACTGAAGTGATTTAGTAAGAGCTGAGTATCCAGTTCAAAATCTCTATTTCAAGAAGGTAGGAAGACATCCTTACACTATTGCAACAAAGAGATTCAAGTCCCCGCTCATTTCTCACACAGAACTGAGGAACTGTTCCCCTCAGCAGGCACATCCAGTAAGGGGAGGTTCTGAACACCCCCGAGCTGGGAAAAATGCATGGAAACCCGTGGCAGTTAAAGCTTTTGACCTTTGCTGACCTTTGCTGGCATCAGTCTCTCCAGTCCATGTCCAGGAACCACAAATGCATGTTCTGCTGCTCGTCCTTTTGTGGTTCCCCATCCAGTCTCCTGTTCCTGCTCAAGGCATAAGCTGAGCTGGCCAACAGCAGCAGAGGCAGCCACCATGCAGTGCAGAAAGAATGCCTCTTCTGAAATACCTGGCTTCAAAGAAGCATCTGAGAAATTATTCAGCTGAAAAATACCACTAATATCTTATCTGAGAATTTAACAGTCTCCTTCTGACAATCAATGTTGTCATGTTATGACCACCCCTGGAGATGCACAACTAAGCCCATCACTTGATTGCTGATGCAAACCACCTACAGAAAATAATCAACTGTTTTCTGATAGAAATATGAATTAGTCTGTGCTATGTCCTCACTTAATTTGCTTGAAGCTCATAAAAGCTTGACTCTGCAGCAGGCTCTGTAACTGAAGAGAGAAGATATGACTCACTCCTGTTGCTGCATGAACCACTCCTGTCTGTTTGTGCAGATGTGTGGTAGAAGTGGGTGAATAGGTGAGGGCAGGGAACACTGACAGCCCCACCACCTCCAAACCTCACTTGTACCACAGCAGCCCCTCTCTACCAGAATTCAGCTCTCAATCACCAAGTTCAAGCACAAGCCTCAGCTAAAGGTGCACAGCAATGCCCAGGACACATTCAGGATGAGATTACCACATCCTGTTCTCATTCTGAAGAATGTTTGATGTCACAGAGGATGCTAAACTGCTAAACTGAGGTGTTAGAGGGAGGGATAAAACTTTTCTATCAGTGAGCCACCAAAGAATTTCAAAGATTATGTGATACCCAAAAAAGCTGTAAACATGGAGTCTCAGCCATTAGGCATTGTTTTATCTAAGAGTGCTGGTTTCATTTGTTAGGTGGTATCTCAGAAAGAGGAGCATGACAGCAATGAAAACCAGTGGAACTCTTCAAAGACATAGTATTTCTCACAGTTTCAGAAGTTTTGATCAAGTAAAGTACACTAAGGTCTTTCAGGATGTTTCCTTTAGGTCCACCACTATTGCCTTTAATAAAATTTGTCCCTTCAAGAAAAAAAGTTTTCACAACGAATTTAAAGTTAACTAAGACACATAACATCAGAGACAAAGCCTTTTGGTGTGCCTGCTAATGGCATCTTCAGATCAAAGGTTAAAAGAAGAACTAAAGATCTCCTTTCATTCACATTTACTTTTTAATTCCAGGCATTTCACTATGGATCTTTCCTCTCTCATCCTCAGCATGAAGATTCAGCTTTGGTTTTAACTCACAAATGCAGAAAGGGAAAAAGTTTGAACACTTCCTTGGTCACCATGGGAGAACATCTAGCTTACCCAGCACATCATCTCAAGAACTTTACAGTTACACATTTGACAGTTAGCATTTGTTGTACCACAAGTACAACTAAACTGTAGTCTTAGTAATACCATCCCCAAAAAACAGCTAAGAGAAAAACAACCTCTGAAACTGAGCTGCTTACTGCAGGGTCTGCAAGGAGACAGAACTCTGTGAAACTTTTAAAAGAGGGTCAAATTTTAAGTGAGTTTGTGTCATGTGAAAAATATTTGCTAAATAATGCATCAGAAGGCTCAGGGGGGACCTTATAGTAACTTATCAGTACCTGAGGGGGTCCTACAGAAAGGCAGGGGAAGGACTTTTTAATATGATATCAGATGGGAGGACCAGAAACAACGGATCTAAATTGGAAGGGGGGAGATTTAGACTTGACATAAGAAAGAAATTCTTTACAGTGAGGGTAGTGAAATACTGGAACAGGTTGCCCAGAGAGGTTGTGGATGCCCCCTCTCTGGAGTTGTATTAAATGTGAATACACTGTTATACGATTAGTGGGAGGTGTCCCTGCCTATGGCAGGGGGGTTGGAACTCAATGATCTTTAAGATCCCTTCCAACCAGAATTATTCTATGATTCAGGATCTCAGCACTCACTGGTAGAGTGTGCTTGCAGAGGACTGGGACAGGATGGTCCCATGGCTAAAATAAAGTCAATAATCAACCCTAAAACAGAAACACATTGACATTTATGGTAAGGCTGTCATGATTGCCTGTAGGAGCCACCAGGCATCCAGCCAGTTTGCTTTCCCAGTCTAAGGAAATGTTCTGCTCACTTTGCTTGAAACATGGAGGTTTTTTCCTGCTGAGAAGACTGCATTGTTGTCATCAAACTGGACCTGTTGAACAAACGCATGGGTCCGGGGCTTTGTCAAGAAGTTGAATCACAAGAAAAGGGCATGCTACAGCTTTCCTTTAGAGATAAGACATTATTCCCCCCCCTCCTTTATCAACTTCTCCAGAGGAGAGCTGTTAGAGGGGACAAGTGACCTGCTTCCAGTTTCAGTTTCCACTCTATTTTGTTCCATTCTGGTTTGTTGTGTCTCCACTCTGTTTTGTTGCTAGTGTGCATTTTTTTAGATAAACACTAACATCTATGGCTTCAGAAAGCCTCCGTGTCAGATCACTGTTACTTCTAATAGGGACATGTTGCATGCCAGAGCTACCTGATCGAATGTAACACCATGAAGCACCCTTACCAAAAACATAGACCTCTGCTCACATGCTGCTTTCCCTCTTCTGTGCTATGAACTTTTTCCACCCATTAAATGAGGTGTTTGGTTCAATGCAGAAAGAAGAACCTTTCACTGCACCTCCCTCCAACCCAGATTATTGTAAGAGAGAAGGGTAACCTCCAGTCAAAAGGACCTGCCCTAATCTCGCTGCAACAAAGCAACCTGAAGTTTCAGGAGTTACTGGTCTTTTCTGGTCCACAAGACCACATAGCAAAGGGCACAGTTGTGGGGTGCTGCAAAGTCACCATTTTAACATTTCTCAGAAGATCTAGAAAACAAAGAGCAAAGCATTTCCCCATAAAACTCTTGTCACGAAGAGCTGATGGCCTGAGGCCTGATGCCACTTTAATCGTTTCCCAATCTGATTCTTGTGACAAGAATCACTGAGTGGAACCAAGGACGAATGAGATGCAATACAGCAATGTGAGGAATGGGCTACTCAGCCGAGTACTGGAACCAAAAGTCAAAATTAGGTTGTTTTAAACAGACAAGAAGAGGAAGAGAGGCAAAACTGTAAAGAAAAAACAAAACAAAAACAAACAAACAAAAAAAACCCCACCAAAACTAAACCCAAACCCAAAGACACAAAGTGAAACAAAATTACTCTGCTTTGAACATGATTATCCTGATTATTGTTCAAGGTTTATCCTCCTTTTCCTTAAGCTTTAAGTTTTTTAGCAAACATGAATCACATAATGTTTCATTTTAAGGACCTTCAAAACATGTCTTCTGTATTTTGTCCTACTTTTCAGACAAATCAAGTTGTCTAAATACAACAGCCATGTCCCTTAATCTGCATTTTATGGCAAGCTTACTAAAAGAAAGGGAAATAAGTCAACCCATGTAAGAAGAGAAATTGCAAAGGTGACAGGCACTTGCACAGTGAGTTCTCTCTCACCTTCTCCAAGTTGAACAGCTGGTATATTTATTACACTAAGGTATCCCAATTTACATCTTCAACACAACACTAATATTTTAATGCATGTTGTTGGAAAGGAGAATTTTGATGGAACATCTTTGGTCAAATGACACAATGTTCAAAGCTTCATCTTAGCAAAAAAGAATTACCAAGATGCCAAAACAAATCGAAACTGAGTATTTTAAAAAAATCAAACAGTATAATAAATCTGAAGCAATTTAACAAAGGAAGCAGTGGAAATCAGATCTCATGCTCCCTCCCCCCCCTCGTTATTTTCTGGAATATAAATATGAATTCAATATTTTGAGATAAGACCAAAACATTGCACAGGCCTCTGGGGTCTACATCATGTTTTATTTCACCTTGACAATTTTTTCTTTACTTGGAGAGACTAATTAAGGCAGCTTTCTCAAAAACTCTGCAACTTATAAGGTCATAATACCTTGATGGGGTCATTTTCCAGGGGTGCAAGGAGGCTTCCAGAGAGAATAAAAGGTTTGATGCTAGTTAAGGCATAAACAGTTTCCAGTCCTCGAGTGTTTCTGCAGGTATCCTGAACTGAATTTCGCTTAACTAGTACACATGTGGACATGCAACAACAATAGCAAGAAGAAAGCCACACCAAACAAAAAAAATTAAATAAATATTTTACTTTTAATAAAAAAAATAAATCAAAATAAATAACTAACTTCATTTCAATGCCAAAACCTTATATTTTTAAATTTGCAATTACAAGGGAACTAAAATAATCAGTCTCCTGTGTGTTAATGGCTCTGACAGTTGGGTCTCACACAGTCTGATCCCACTTTGCCTGTTAGGAAAAGGTGCAAGACCATCTGCTGTTAAGAAAAATAGTGCAGCATCTTCTACTACTCGGCACTGACATTGGAATTAAACTCTAGAGGAAGAGTTAGGAAAGAAATTAGTTAAGGCTACAACTTTTACCAACCAAAAAAGGGAAGCCACTGCAGAGTGCAAAGATGAAAACACTGGCCTAGCAGCACTCACAAATACCAGCTCAGGACAGTCAGAGAAAAAATGAAAAGTCCTCCAAAAACGTTGCTGTCTCTTGGTTTGTATCAGTTTATTAAATATAAAATCCCCAAAGAGCTACAGTTTTTAACTACACAAGGTACAGCTCTAAGTCATACGCAGACAGTATTGTTTTGACAAGAGTCTGGTGGCTTCCCAGATGTCTTTTGAAGCTGCCTCCCAAGACAAAAACACTCCACCACAAACCAGCAACACACACACCATCATCACACCTCCAGGGGGGCAGAGAGAGCACAAACCACATGGGCTTAATAGATATTGATTAATTAGTGGAAGATAGCAAATAATTAGTGTGTGGAGCACACCAAGGTGACACCAAATGCTAAGGGCCCTGTCTCATTAGGTCATGTTTTCAGGACAAACCAAAATTCCCACAAGCCATGAATTTGGAAATTATTCTACTGACCTTTCTGCTGCAGCAGCTATCCACATGCAGACACAGCTACCTGCAGTCCCTGCTCCACCCCTGTCCACACCCAAATCATGGCTAAAATTAAAGCCTCAGACATACACTGAGTTGGGTTTGCTCAGAAGGAGCTACAAAGGGGTAACGCTGGCACGGTGTGCAAGGGAGATGTCTCTCCTTTGGCACACTCTGTATGGTCTTTGGGAAGGCCATAAGATGACTGCTGAAGGATGCTCCAAAGGCAGCATCTCTACAAATGTCTCAGCAGCACATTTCAGTTTATCCGGAAGTGGTTAAAAAGCCTGAAATATCTGAAGCAGCAGCTATCTTTTGACATTATGAATCCAGCTTATCTGTGTGGCAGCTAAGAGCCATACCAGCAGGTAACCTGAAGGGTTTCTGAAAATCTGAGTCATAAACTGCGGAAAAGTCATGTTTAAAATGAAAATACCAGCTCAATTGCAAATATAGTCTTCCAAAGAACAGCATTATGTCAAAACCTGAAAAATTGAAACACATCTAGATGGGTCATCATCATATTATTTCTAAGCCTGAGGAGGGCGCTAGGCCCCCAGAATTTCAAACCACTGAAAGCTTGCAGGGAAAACACAGGGAGTGACTAGAAATTGCTGCAAATTGCTCAGGCCTGAACAACCCTTCAAACGGGACATCAAAGGGTAGCATCTTTCACTGCAGGGAATGTAGCCCGTTGTGAACGACTGCTCCACCCCCACGGATTCATGACTCCCTACTTCGAGCCCTTTCTCACCGTTAAAGCAATATGCGAGCTTTTTCCCGCAGCGCGGAGGCCATGGCTCTACCTGGCAGCTAAAGCACACCAAGCAAACGCCTCATCCCCAGCCCGAAGCCTGATGGCACTTTGCTTGGTGGCCCAAAGGACCGATCCCCATAAGCCCAATCCCTTAAGACCTCTGTGAACAGCGCGTTGCCCACGACACCGAAGACGGGCCGGTGTGCTCTTGCCCCCATGTGACAAAGAGAGCCGAGCGCAGGGGCAGAAATTCCGAGCCCAGCCCAGCCGGTGCTTTACCAACATGCGCCGTGTTTACCAACATGGGAGGAGCCGGGCGCGGGCAAGGCGCAGGCGGGAGCGGGCAGTGGGGACGGGCCGAGCCGGGCGACTTTCATTTCTCCGGGGAGCGGCAGCATGGCCCGGGGACTCCTGCCTCTGTTGCTCGTAAGTATCTGCCCGAGCAAGCGAGCGAGTAGGGACGGGACGCGACAGGAGGGCGGCGGTAGGACCAGTCCCGGTTGGGAGCAGCCGCAGGCGGGCGGGAGCGGGGGGAGCCGCTCCCTGGCTTTTCATCGCGGCTTGCTAGAGTTTGTTTTAAAGGTTTCAGCTAATTAATTTAAGCCCTGCTTCTTTTTTTTTTTTTTTTCATTTTGAATACTCAGAGTTCAGGCACTTCATGATTTTACAGCCACTTCTTATTGTGTCAGGGAAGTGGGAAACCAGAGGGCGAGAAAAGGGGGATGGATGCAGGTGTCTGTCAGGGACACCGTGTGTATGCTATGCTGTGCCGCTGCTGCGGGGGACGCAGGGACGGCTGGCGTTGGTCTCGGTCTGTAGTCCCCCGTACCCGGCTGGAGGCGCTGGTGGGGCAGGTTCAGTATCCACGCACGGGCAGCTAGGATGGGTGGATACGTGGGTGGGTGTCTGGTCGGGCAGAGGGCAGCTCCTTGGTGAAAGCTGACTTGACCAGCACTTTAGGGATCTATAAAAAAAGCATTATACGACCGAGTGTTTGAGGCAGAGTTGCTCGGAACCACTACTGGCATCGGCCCAGGAAAGCTACACAAGTAGTCCCTGTCCGGTGGCATGAAGTACAGCGTTTACTGGAAGCAATGGGGCAAGGCTTTCCCTTCGTTTCTTAGTCATCCCTTGTGCACTGGGTGAGGCTGTAGCTACAGAGTTCGGGTCACGTGTGTGACTGTCATCAGTAAAGTTACCCTCGTTTTGTAGGGCTACTGCCAGCAAGGTAGGTAGTTCTAGCACAGGGATCTCCACTGGTCAAGGCCAAGGAACAGCAGCGTCAACAAGCTGCTGGACCCACGCAGGTGCAGGCTTTGGGTGCTCCAGAGCTGCCCTGGGACGCCAGAGGCAGAGCAATGGGGACCAGGGCGGAGGCACTCAGCCGCGCTGCGCAACCCAGCTGGGAGATGCCTGGCTGTGGTGTGCATTGCTTATTGCTTCCCCAGCCCCACTCCTCGCTCTCTTCAGAGACAGAGTGTAGTTTGCTTTGGGGTTTGGCATGTTAAAATCAGGCGTTAAATAAAACCAATTCAGGTAATAAGCTATTTGAAGGGATTCAGAGGGGTATGTCCAGGGTCTTGCACAAAGCACTAGGGCATAGTGAAATACAATGAAAAAACTTCATCTACTGACAGAAGAATTACTACAGTATAGGAGCAGCAATCAACTGGCAGAAGTGTCAGTTTTGCTCAGTATCTTCCAATTATACGCTGCTTTCAGGGAATATTATTCCTTGCATTGCTGTTCTTTCTGGTTGTTTCCAAATTTCAATACCTCTTAGAAAGACCACAGCACCTTCTATTTTTTTTTTTAAATCATGCAGTATTTTCAAGTAGCATATTGTTCTGTTACTTAAGAACCTGGTTAGTGTAAGAAATATTGATTTCATTAAACCAGAACATGAAAGTAGTTTGTTGAATGAGACCTTAGTTTTGCCAGGAACTCCAAGTTGCACTAAAGTAGCAACAGTTGCAGGGATAATAATGCAAAATGGCTCTGGCCTGCATAGTCAGAAAGCATCTAACTTTATCCTGTAATAGATTTTAGAACACAGAATACTATTTTTAGTGGTTATTTTGGTGGCTGTTTTGCCTTGGTAGGGAAAAAAAGAGTTGGGGAAAAATTATACTGGAGATTCTGGAAGGAGAAATTACTTATAGCAAAAGAACTGGAGAAAAGAATCGTCCTAAGAAACAGTGTGAAATCACTTAACTCTTTGAAAAAAACCAGCCCGGGAGAGTTAACATAAGGGAGATTAATTAGATAGAAAACTATTAAAATTGACCTGACTCTAGCCAGCGGTTTTCAAAAGTACCAGAAGCAAATCAAGACTCAGAAAATCTGTTAAAGTTTTTCTCAGTTTTTGCTAAGCAAAAAACACCCAAGAAAAATCCCCTCTCCCCCTTTTTTAATACTTAGAAAGCCCCTGATGAGCTCATGCATGTTACCCATGTATTAAATATGGAGTGTAAAAAAACTGGCCACCAAGTTCTGAAGACATCAGCCTTCTCATCCACATGGATTAGAAATGGCCTTGCTAAAAATAAAGTACATTATAAGGATAGCGAGAGAAAGAAGATACATTTATTTTTTTCTCTCGGGGTTAAAATGTGTAAATCTTTAAAAAGCCCAGTATGCAAATAACCTGTTAACACTTCCAAAGCTAAGATTATGTCTGTGTAAGGTAGGTCTGGCGGATTGCTGTACTTGAAGGAAGTTGAACCAAAACAAACAAAGAATACTCTGATACAGGAAGAACTGGAGACTTGAGAATTCCCTAAAGACACAAGTTTTCAAAGAAACAGAATTTCCTGTCACTTTTCCCTGGAACCACAGATAAAAAGAGGTCTTATCCTTCTCCTTAGGAGATGCATTTTAGAGGACTGTAGGAGTGAAGAAGAGGGACAGGGTAGAAATGTCTGGGCAATGCAAAATGGGAGAAACAAAAAAAAATCTGAGTTCATGTGATTCCTTTTATTGGTTGATCTTATTCCCATCCGCTGCATAATTCAACCTTAGTCTTCAGTTTAAGTTTGATATCTATTCTTAGATTAATATCAGAAAAGCAGAAGAGACCATCTGTGTCATTCTAGGTTGAGAACATCCAGCTGATGTTTGAATGTGCACATCATAAATAAGCACCTACCGCCCACCCTGGCCTACGTAAATGCCCCTAAATTGCTTCCTTTCTGCTGTTAGCACTCAGCACTCAGTGACAACAAAGAAGACAATTATCGTGTGCACAGGAAGTTAAATAACTACTAAATTTTTATTTTCCTATGAGACATACTGAAGTTTTTATGTAGCAAATCAATTGCTTGTAAGAGGGGGCAAATCCAGGAGGAGAAAAAAATTAGGGTGGTGCTCTGAAAAATCTCCAGAATTTCCTCATTATTTCTTGCATAGACAGGCAGCGTAAGATGTCCCAGTTCTGTAAGCAGAGCTGATGTAGGTGTTTGGTGGTGCTTACATGCCAAATTCTGATAAGTGATTCCTGCTTCTTGTAAGAACACCAGGAATTTTCATCTCCATGAGCAACACCGGAGGCTTCCACTAAAAATTGTGTTTTTGTCCCTCCTCAGTGTATCAGTATAGCTGGTATGTATAAGAGTGTAAGCAAGAGGTAGGGAAAGGAGGCTGTGTACCAGTGCATGCATGGTGATTGTAGGCACTTAGCAAATACAAAAGGAAACCTCATTTATAGTAGTAATTTACTACTACTAGTACTAATAATTACTAGATACTAGTAATTTACAATGATGTTTCCTTCTTTCATTATATTCCATTTTCTACATGAATAGCCAGACATTTTTCTTTCTTTGTGCTCTGGTCTTTGCCAGTGCCTGGGCTGCAGTAGTGTTTACTCTCCCTCTCATCTTTGCTGTCTTCTTTCCTCTTTCCCCTGCCCCAGATTGCCTTGACTTCTCTGGTCCTAAAAGAGGAGACGTGGGTGCTGCTGGCAGGACACAGGGTGTCACTTTATGTGCAGAGTTTTGCCTGGCAGGGCAAGGAGGAGGGATCCTGGAGGACCACCATGCTTCCAGACCCTTCTGCTGGCCAGCTGTCATGGTGGGCAGATTGGTCAAGGTGTCATGATCCTCCAGCTCAGAAAGACAGAACAAAACACACACCCCCGGTGCAATGGCCATCTCCTCTCTTGGCCAAGTCTGATGTTTTGTGGAGGAGCCTGAGAGGTGTGGGCCTTCTCCCTGCTTCAGAGAAAGCCTAACCAGACCACGGGCATACCTCTACAAAATAATTACTAAGAAGTAGTCAATCATGGAAACACAGAAATGTCTAATCATCATTCTAACACTGCCAAAAGCTCCATAAACCATGTCCCTTGGTACCATGCCTACCCTTCAGGGTGGTGATTCCACCACTTCCTGGGCAGCCTGTCCCAGTTTTTTGAGTTCTCCCAGGCAAAAGGAAACTAAATTATACTAATTTGGCACATTCATTTTTCATCTTCTGTTAAGGCCGTACATTAATGTTTTAACAGCAGTACACTGGGATTTATAGAAAAGCACCCTCAAAGCTTTGGCATCATAGAAGGAGAGTCTAAGCAGTGAAGGGTGGAAGTGATGGGCTGAACATCCAAACCCACAGCTTCTCAACACTAAATGACTTTTTTTCATCAACTGAAGCTTCTCCTCCAGGTGCAAAGAAAGACCTTTTTAATTTCAGTCTAGTAACTAATATTATATAAATTTTAAAACAGATGGCTACTAAGGAAAGAAAACATTTTTCACCTTCCCATCTTTGGATAGATTAGAGGACCATCTTTGGATAGATTAGAGGACCAAAAATGGATAGATTAGAGGACCAAAAAATGGAGAAAGAGCCTCTTAAGAGGCCAATTTTAAATCCAGAGCCATTTTTCATAAATTAATATATAAGATAATTAAAGTTTTCTGCATGTTTGCCATCTGAGCTGTTTCACAGAAAATCTCAAAGACTCATTTAAGCAGCCATTAAATATCACCTCCTGGCAGGGGGCGGAATAGACCAAGAAATAGGAGTCTGCTGTTTCTTTAGGGTGTAGGAGTTTCTGTGTGGAAGTTTATTACTGCTGGCTGAAAAAGGGCAGATTTAGACAAAGAGATAGGGAAAGCTCTTCAATAAAACAATGTGAATTCCTTTGTGAATATTTAGGCATGTGAGGTTCATTGTTACAACTCAAGATGCATGGGCCTGTTATCATGCATTCATGTTCAAAGACCAGTAGTAATGGGGTTGACAGCATTACATCTAGTATGTGTCCTCATTGTCCATTAACTATTCTGAAGTCATGAACAACTTCTATAAGGGTGTGAATTTTAGTGTGTTTAGCAGTAGAGTAACAGCACCAGTGTAACTCTGAGCTAGTAGTAAAGCACATCTACAGTCCTTGACAGGTTTTTTTTCTCTAACTTGCTGTTCATTTCTCCTAGGTATTTGTCTTAATTATTGAAATGCAATGCAAAAATTATACTGAAGTTCTAATAAACATACCGTACAATAAATTAATTACAAGGAGGATCAAAGCTAAGAGGGAAATTAACTGTAACCAGCAAGAATACAATTTAGGTGGTCAGTGTTGCAAGAAATGTGAACGTGGTAAGTATTATTATAAAACTGTGTTGAGAAGTTATTAAGAGTGGAAACCACAACATGTGCAGTTGCCTTCTATCAGGATAGCTGAACAGCCTGCTGTGGTTTCCTGGATCTGGCTGTATCTTTCTCTATTAGAGGACACTTCAAATGTGTTTATTGAGCTCAGTACATTAATGGCTTTTCACTACAGGTAGTAGTTCTCACTTATGCACTTAATGCTTGTCACAGAAGAGCCATGTACTTTGAAGGAGGTTAAAAAGTCAAGCAGAGGCTTTTGCCTGCAGGACTGTATAATATATTAATGGATTTTTCCAATTTTGCCTGTTCAGTTTTGTTTGGCGTGTTCTCCTTCAGTCCTAAATCGAAGGAAAAGCAGTAATAATCAGATCTTATGTATAGAACATTCCTGAAGAGCATGTAGCTGTGTGCAAAGAATATAAATTCTGTCTATATTTGTTAATCAGAAAATACTAGAGATTTTGCAAAGTCTGGCATTGGTCTTAGAGCTGATGGCTTCTGTCCAAAGGTATTGCAAATCTTAATTCTTCTTTTTCTGTCCCTACAGGTTTTGTTAAAAATATCACCTGTCCCACAGATATTGGCAAACATTGTGTTCCATGTCAAAATGGAAAAGAATACATGGATCACATCAATGATTTGGATAAGTGTTTCAGATGCTCTTCATGTGACATAATATTTGGTATGTTTATAGAAATACAACTCTAGCAGGATTTGACTGAAAGTCTCCAATGTCCCTGAATAATGGGTAGCATTTAAATTTAAATATTTCATTGGTAGTGTCTGGAGAAGTTAATGACAAAGACAGAGCTTTATCCTTCAGTTTGCTTTTGTCAAATACAAAGTAGGCAGAACAAGCTTTGTTGGTCCGTTATTTCTCCTTATATCTGTGCTTAGCCAAAGGAGTCCCTACATAAAGCAGATTCTGCGCAAACTGGTTAGAGTCAAGGAAGAAAATCTCTCTTTCACCCTTTACTTAAGAGAAGAGGGGTGTTGTAAGAATCAGACATAGGAGAATTCCCAATAGTTTCTTTCAGTGTCTTTCATGTTATTAATTATAATTTTTATTGCTGGGGCTGATGGAGTGATGTCTTTTATAGATTCAAGATGCCATGTGGGATATAGGATCGAATTATGAGATTGAGGCATGTCCTGCTGAGTCAAACCCATGGTCCACCTACTCTAGTATTCTGCATTCAGAAGTGGAGACCAGAAATGCTATTTAGAGGAAACCCAAACTTTCAGTGTCCCTACTAGCATCCACAGCTGTGGGAAGGGACATTAGAAGCTCCATCCCTACCTAGTTATTTTAGTATATTCATTGTGAATGAACCTGGTGAGGGGACCCAGGTGCCAGAAATCCACTGCCTGTTGCCCTGGTGCATGGCATCCATCCATTATGGATGACTAGTCACTTTATCCCATGGTCAAGAATGTAGTTGAAAAGAAGTCAATAGAAAGCATTGGGCAGGAGGAAAATAACCAGTGAAGTTCCATGAGAGCTATTCTTCTCATGTTTGTTAATTTCAAGAGTGGGTTTAGCACTGGTTTCACAGTAGAGCTTCATCAAATTTGAAATGATAATATATTTGCCCATTACAGCAGGGAACTTAATGGGAAAACCCCAAAATTCATTTCTATTCCTATATGCCTATGTTAATAGCTTTCATAGTAAGTAGATACTTAAAACAAGTTTAATGCAGAAATAATTTTTTGTAGATGGAGATAACTTCATCATATACACTGAGGAAACAATTAATTAACTGGGTTTGGTACTTAAGTAGGGAATTTGTTAGCTAAAATATAGTGGAATTCCTCACCATTGTAGATCCTCAAGAAAAGACTGTTAGGGAGGATAAAGAAGTTGTTGCTACATCAAACAGGAGTTACAGGATCTTCTGGGTTTCCTTCTGAATTTACAGAATGTAAAAATGTCAACATTTGAGAGTACCAAATGAGTCCTCTTCTAGCAAGTATTTTACTGTGTGATCATTTCTTTGAGCTCTTGGCCAGCAGAGGTCTCTGTCATCTCCATATTTCCTGTACTCTGGCAGCAGGTCTCCAAATAAAATCTATGCCGTTCTTTGCAGTTAAGCCAGCAGTGGTACAGGTAAAAGCACCTTGTAAGCAGAAGCCTGCTTTTAAGGCCTACTTTTTCAAAATTATAAACTTTAAGAAATCTATTGTAGGTTTGGAGGTTGCAAAGAACTGTACACCGGGACAGAACACGGAATGTACCTGTGCAAAGAACCATTTTTGTAATTCTACTCTACCATGTAGGCATTGTTATCAATGTACAATGTAAGTTTATGCCTTCATCTTTAAATAAGAAATTGTCAATATCATATTTTATTACACTTTTTTTCCATTCAGTTTCAAGGCAGTGACAAAGGTAATCTGTAACCTGAGGGAATATATACTAGTTTGCCTTTGTGCTTACTTAATTGAGCAGCTCACTCAATCAACTTAATTGGCATCCATGTAGCCTTTCCAAAGACATGCAGAAAAATTGTTTACACTCACTAAGACTATATGTACTTTTTAAAAATGTAATGAAGATATAACTGAGCTTTCCTGCTGTCTTTGTATGATCTAATCTTACATCTAGAAGAAGGTGTGGAAGTTATTTTCGACTCACAATTTTCAATTCCTGTTTTATTCCTATTAAATAATGCATCATCTTGATATATGAAATACTTAGCTGATAAAAAGTGTTAGAAGGGTTTTACTTTCTCTGTTGATAGACTTTATATATAAAGAAATAAATCCCATAATAATTTTTGTTCACATGTTCTGCAGATGTGAAAGTGGCATAATTGAAACTGAGTGTACTTCTACATCAGACACCATCTGCGGAATGAAAGGTACCATTTTTAAACCCACTGCAGTCCGGCATCTGCTGTATTTTGAGAGGCTATCACAATTGTACTGTTCCATACCATACCCATAGTAATTCCTGACAGTTGAAGACACCATATCTACTGGGCTCTCTACTGGCCTGTGGAGTGTGATTGCTCTTTTCCCTTGATCACTGTGGAGATGCAGCAGTATTACTTCTTTTTAGGGAAACTCACGATAGATAAGATTTTACCGAAGAGGTAGTTCCTACTGTTAGGAGAGAAGAGAAAGGTTTTTTTAAGCTGACACAATCTTGTTTAAAATTTAGAATGCGTTGCTGTATTTTATTTCTTGACTTAACTTTCATGTTCAATTTCTCATGTTCCAACATAAACAGGACTGTCATGGTGGGCCATTATATTGATAATTATGTTACTACTATCAGGAGTAGCTGGAACAATAATCTGCTGTAAGTGATTCCTTGTTCTTTTTTCATGTCATCTTCCGAATAAGACATTCAGCTTACTCAGATGTATTTTATTCTTTAGAATCCAGAGGCAATTTTAAAATTGCTTCACTTGTTTCAGGCAGGAGAAGACACAAAGGTGTTACTACCAAGAATGAAGCAGCTCCCAAGCCAGTTTCTCATGCTGTAAGTATTGTGTTTAGATCACAAAAAACTTAGCTTTATGCAAGGAATTTTGTTCCATTTAAATTAAAATGAAATTCCCAAAGCATGTACATGCCTTGCTTCTGTGGCATTAATGAAGTAAATTTCACCAAGAAGGCTCTTTTGGGAGAAGTAAGAGATACCCTAGTTATTTCTTTATGATTTGTCGACATGCTTTTTAAGTTGTATGACCAAGATCAATGACCATCAGGCCTCCACTTGTCCCCATCTGCACTTTCAGGCAATATCATTTGTGAGGTGGTTTTCCAAACTTGCTCAAGTTAAATGAGATGTCTGTGCAGTCTGACTGTCTGGCTCAAACATCAGAGGAATCATGGAGAAAACTAACAGAAAATTAATGTGTCTATTCTCTTATTCAAGTTTGGTGTTTTTACAAAACTTGTTTCTACGCATTTCTTGCTTCTCTTTTCAGGAGAATGTACCTCTCATGTATGCAGGTAAGAGACAACTAATTTCTTCAAATGTAGTAGAAGAAAATATCATAATCATAATCACCTAGGTTGGAAGGGACCTGAGTTTTAGACCATTGAGTCCAACCATCAACCCAACTCTGACAAGCCTCAAACCTGGACAGGGACTTGAACGCTCAACTCTCAGACTGGGAGCTTGATGTGCTTTCAATTGACCTACACATCTACACTAAAACCGAGTATTTTTATGTAGACTTTGCTACTGCCTGGAGCTGTCATTCTAGCACATCAGTGGACACATAGTTTTTATTGTGCTTATTAAGGCATTTAGTGCCATCATGGAAGTTTTGTCACAGGAGGAATTTCAGTTGTATGGGAAACAATTATTTATTGGCAGCAGGTTAATTTATGTTCTGCCTGTGGTACAAATGCTAGAAGACAGTGGGCTGGACTTCTAGAATCATAGATAATTACTATCATGGAGAAGTCTCACACCCAGCTGTGGGACTGCAGAAATACATAAGCTCCTAGGCTTCATCACAGTAAAAGATGTGACCTGTTCTGGAACCTTTCCCAACACTTTTTTGAGTAAATCAGGCACATTAGGCACAACCGGAGACAGAGAAGTACAGTGTAAGTTACAGAGGGAGTTGAGTGGTAGAAAGCAATATGGAGGGAAACCTAAACATTTGAATTACCTAGCATTTCATAGGAACAGGTAATAGCAGAACCACTATATATTGTAAAAAAAAAAATATATATAAAAAACATATA
>VZTY01005664.1:18072-31930 GCA_013400935.1 Turnix velox
GAAGCTCCTATGACATCCCCCCTGAGCCTTCTCCAGGCTTGAGGAGATCTTTGGAGATCTGGGATCCATGAATACCTGAAACTTAATCTGTTTTGGTTAGTAAGAGTATCAATTCTGAGTGCAGGTAACAAGAGTAAAATGCACATGCCAAGAGCACCAATTTTCTTTTCTGCTTCTAGATATTGACCTGAGCAGCCATATTGCTGGTATTGTGGAGGAGATGAATCTCAAAGATGTCCTGATGTTTGTTCGTCATCACAAAGTAACAGAACCTGTCATAGATGAAACTATTCGGGATTATGCTAATGAAACATCTGAACAAAAGATTAAGCTTTTTCGAGTGTGGTATCAAAGACATGGAATAAAAGGAGCCTATGGAACCCTAATAAGCAGCCTGAGAGAACTTAAAATGTGCACTGTTGCTGATAAAATTGAGGAAAAAATCAAGGCAGCTGTTCCCAGCTGTCAGGAAGGGGGACAGTCTTACAATGATGACATGGAGCAAAGCAAAACCTGTACTCAGGAAAGGAAAAATTCTTACAATGGTAGTACTGGGCAAAATAAAATGTTTTGTGGTAGTTTGGAAGAGACATAGCATAGTGGTGTATGTAAATTATTTCTCACTGAATATTTTTATAATAATATAAATAACAAAGCTTTTAAATGCCATTTGAATCAGCAGTTTGAGTCAAAGAAGTCATATCTGTAAGGAATAATTACCATTTAGTAGCAGTATTGTTCCTTTAAAGAAATGTCAGCTTATTTAGTTTTTAAGACCTAGGAGAAGTTTTATGGCTTATTTGCTGAAAGGTATGTAGGAGTCTAGCTGTTGGATTTACTACAAGAAAAAGGAAGATACAGTCTTATTTCTTATTTGAAGAAACAATTTTGACACAGTAATGCATGATCCTGCATTACTTACTTAAATGTTTTGCTTACATTAAAATTGTGGGATGTTGCATTTTTCAAAATAAAATCTCTGGTGTTAAGATTCTGTTAAGTGTGCCAGGAAGAATACTTGAACAAAAAAAAAAATCCATAATGATCACCTGATTAATTTTTAATACAGGCATTGTTCTGTAATTAAATTTTGCTGTGTTGTAAATGGAATTTCTCCCTTGTATAAAATCACCTCTGTGTGTGTGTGTATAGACAGCTTTTTGTATGTTTGTGTGTATTTCTATGTGTATATATTTGTCCAAGTTTTCTATGCAAAAGGTCCCAGCGTTATTTTCCCTTGTCCTCCGCAATGATTGCAAACCTTTACTAATGTTAAAACCCGTCAAAGAGGCAGAAGCAGCAGAATAGAGCATGATTTTTGGAAGGCAACTTGCACAAGCTATGAAGTCACCATATTGAAGCTTGCAACACTGACTTTCCTAATGCAGGAGCTGATGCATTGAAAAGATTGCAATTAAATAAATCCACATAGTGTATGACTTCTCTTGTTCCTTCTTAGGATGCAAACTATAGATGTCACACTTGGGTTTGATTTTACTCATGTCAGTAAATCACTAAAAGATCACTCTGCTGAGAAAAAAACCACCTTACCTTTCTTCTATCACAGAGTACAGAGAGCTTGGCTCCTTAATTCAAGCCCCTAGTAGTTCTGAGCAGCTTTGCAGAAAGGCCTTTCCCACTTACATATCCAGTTACACAAAGTCTCACAAAACCTTTGAACCAAAGAGACCTGCCTGGGTTTGATTCTTTTTCTAGGTCACAAAGTAAGTAGGATGACTGTCTTTATGTCATCAGTTCCCTAGAGAGAATCTCCTGCCAATGTCAAGAATCAGCCAAAATGTGAGGAGACCTACCTGGACTTGTGGCAGTGTGCTGGCATGTTGGCTAGGTCCACTTGTTGCCTACTGACCCTAGGGCTGTGGAAAGGCGGGGCAAGACAGGTCTGGTAGCAGGGTGCCCAGTGCTAGCAATCAATTCTTGGGCAATGCTGGGTACCCACGACCATGTGGGGTTGCTCCAAAAAGTTGCATTGCTGAGAACAAGGTGCCAGGAAGGGTAAGGTGGCCCTTGAAAATAGCTAGAAGTCTGTCCGTGACATTAAGCTGAAGCCTGAAAGGAAAAGGAGGTCTTCAAAAACTTCACATCTTTCACAGACTTGAGGCTTTGAAAGTCTGATGGTCACATAACATGTTTTGTTAGCAAGCCCAGATCCATGTTGGGTTGTACAACTCTTCCTCAGGTCTGAAGCACCTGAGGTGGTGCTAAATGCTCAGAAAAAACCTTCCACTCCACTTTGCAGCCTCTTGGCACTTACCTTTCTGCATTTCCTAAATGTGCAATCAACCATCTTGCCATTACTGTATTGACAAAGTCCTTCACACTGTGAAGCTTCTTGAAGGAAAGCTTTCAGGCTGCTGTAGTTGTGTGGTTTGGTATCCATACATCTGACTTGTGCACCTATGGACCGGTTAAGGAATAGCACTGTATGAGGACCTGTGCTATCTTAATATAGATCTGATGTGCTGTGACAGTGTGTTCCTCACTGCTCCATGAATAAAGGAGAATAACATGTCTGCCTGTTGCTGTTATGTAGAGGCACAGCCAGGACAGAAAGGAAAGGAAGCACTCACAAACGCTGGGACAGGCCTGTACCACATCCACCTTAAAAGACATAAATGTAGCTTAAGGATATATTTGCAGATGCTTGACTTAACCTTGAGTTTCCTCCAACTTTATCTCTGAGGTAGGCATCTGGCCACCAGAAACTAAGTTTGTGCACCTCTCAGAGCTTCAATGGTAGATGTTAAAATGGAGTTACCAAGCCTTATAGATTCATGGCAATAAAATAGAATGAGAATTTTTTCTTTCATCACACCGGAATTCCCCAACCACAGTACAACAAGGATGGTAAAAAAAAAAGTCCCTGAGCAATGAGTCATATTCTCCATAGGAGACTTCTGCGAGGATGAACCCAGACAGCCATTAACTGCAGTGGTTAGCATACATAATTTTGTTTTTCTTAGTTAGAACACTGTTCATTAAATAAGAGTTTTATTGTGCAGTTGATTTTCCAAAGGAGTATGTATACATCTACACAGTAATCAGAAGTGCAGTGAAGAGTCAGCTGATGAAAGCTGTATCACAAGCATTCTAAAATAACTGTTTTCACCTTTAGGTAGGGGAGAAAAATAAAAAATGAAAGCAACAGAAATTACTTGAAAACTGAAACAGAAACTTGCTCAGGGAATGACTACATACATTTGAAAAGCTGATCTTAAGGGGAAGCTCCCTCTTCAGGAAAACGAAACTTTGCAGAATACTTATATTTGTTGTTTAAATTGTAAACCCAGTACAACTGTTATTTACAAGTAACAACGATAGAACAGGAACATAGAAATGTAAGGCCAGGACAATCTCACTTCAGTCCCCAGCAAATGGAAAGTGACCACAGGAGCAAGGGGTCTGTTCAGAAATGCCACTGGCTTTCACTTGCACTCACTCACCCATCTGCTCACCCACGTTGCAAACTGTAGAATGGTTCCTGCTGCCCCACAAGCAAACTCGACACCTGCAGGGAGACAGAAGTGTGGCACCAAAGAAAGCACGAGGGATTTCATACTGCTCTAGTATGCTAGATTGCTGCAATGGGAAATAAATTAATTTAAAAGCTATCCAGCAGTTCTTGAAAAGACTTGGCTAAGAAATAAAGTACTGACTACAAAGTCTGAAATGTTTCTGGACAGACAGCATGACCAGCATATTAAAGCATGAGAGAGCCTCGGGCTTATTTCCTGTCTGGAGAAGGAAGGGGGGGAAAGTGCAAACAAATTTGTGAGAAGAGTAAAGCTGTAGTGGACATTTTTCTTGTTCTGAGGGAAGAAACAACCTTAAAACTCACAGTCTTTTCTTACCGTTTGTCAATACTTAGATTTTGGACTTCAAAGGGAAGCTTGCATTCCTGCTATCCCACTGCTAGCGAAAGGAAAAATACCCACCATGTGTATCTGGCCTCTAGTATGGAGCCATGGATCAGAATTAAGAGGGATGTGGGAACAATCACAAAAACTCACGTACAGTTCATGTTTTCTGGATAACTTTTTGGTGGTTTTAGTTCAAGTTCCTTTCCAAACTGAAAGTAAGACATTCAAGTCAGATGGAGTGCTAGAGGGCCCTTTCCCGTAGCTTTGAAGCGGATTCTCACTCCCCCAGTAAACCAGGAACTGTGACAAAGTGCTATTTTCATAGTAGACAGCAAGCAGGGAACCAGAAAAAATGTCTGTGATGGCAGGGATGCTGAGAAGAATTCCCTGAACAAACACAGAGGAGGAATTAGTGGTGGAAAACAATGGCAGGTGAGAGCCAAAGGTGCAGTCCTTAGAGGCACAGCTCTTAGCCTGGTGCACCCCAGGGGGAAAGCAGCGCAGAGAGGTAACTGACACTTCCACCCATACATTTTCCTGCAGTGGTGTCCATGCAACTGACTCTCCACTTGGATGTCTCTCATTAGGATATGAAGCAGAAAAGATTAAATAAAAGTATCCATTTTCAGGTCATGCATATTAATGCTGGAGTCACTAGTGGGGTTGGTGCATTTTCTAGAGTATTCTTTTTTTTTATCTTGCCCTGGCAGTTCCTTTGTACTATAAAATCCCTCTCCAGATATCTCCAGGATAGCTGAAGCTGTAGAGAACGATTTTTAACACCTCCTAATTGCTCTGGTGCACACTCAGCCCTCCAGTAAGGTAGCCCCTATCCCTGCCAGGGCTGGTTGTGTCCTGGCACCTTTGTTCTTCTGATTGGAGACCACACTGGTCACCACAGTTCATGGGGAAGGATGGCTGTGACCTGGGCTGACCTCAAAGGGTCTTCAGGTTCAGGGTCTGTCTTTAGTCATGAGGACAACAGATATTACAGTGTTTTGGGGAACAGGTAGTAACTAAGTTTCTACCAGACAATGCCCTATCATTTTAGCCAAGAATGATTAGTTGTCACAAAGCAGTTGGGTACTTTTGAACCTCTCAACCAAATCTCTTCAGATTTAAAATTTCATAAGCAACCTCCTTGGGAAATGATAGAGGGGTTTTGAGGGGAGAAGGAAGGTAGCAGTCCGAGCCCGCCTGGCTGTGGCAGGAAGTACAGAGGGAGCGCTGCAGAGCTCGGCAGGTGGCAGCCCGTGTCTGTGCAGTCCTGCCCCTGACCCCTTCTCCCCGTCCCCATGTGCTCTCCCAGGCTGGCTGCAAGGATCCGCTGGAGCTCCTTCCCCGCTGCCTCCTCCCGCTCCTTCCCAGACTCCCCGCCGACCTCCTCTCCGGGAGATGAACTGTTCTCACGGGCAAATGAGCTCTCACACGCAGCAAGCAGCTCAGAGCTTTGACCGGCCAGGGTTGAGACAGCCATTGGGCCGAGCATGTTCCAAATTTCGTGTTCCATAGGATTTAAAATGACACCTGCAATACATAAAATGTAGTGTGGCAGCTTTTGTAGCACTCTCAGACTTGAGGATGAGCTCAGCCTGCCCTCAGCGAGCCCTAAGATCCAACGGCTGAAGAAAGTCCCATGCCAAACACTTGGCATCACCAGTTGGAAGTTTAATACAACATGGAAAGACCTGTGTCATAACAAAGTATTTGGGCTGTGAACTGAACACTCTGAAATGTGGATTTGGCACTGTTCCTGAATTATGTGCGGCACTACCTGTGTCAACTTGAGTACTCACTTGCAGACACTGGCATATTAAGTACATACATTCTTCTGTGGGACTAATTTGGGTTAGATTCCAGGACACAGCAAGAACAAATAACATTCTTTGAAGGCAGTGTTACACTATGAAGTATTTTACTTTGTCACACTACACTGTCCTTTGGGGTTTTCTTGTTTTGGTTTTGTTCTTTCTTCCTAATAAGGTATCTGGGACTTTCTTCTTTGAGAACACAATACTGTTTAGGATATCAAACAGGAAATTAAGTCTTCTAGCTGAGGTGAAACCAAAGAATTTTTCCTGTCGAACAATGGACTCCAGAGTGAGTTTCTATGTAAAAAGAAAGGGCTGGAAATTCCAGCCACCTTAAAATAGTTGGGTTGGAAGGCACCGCTTTAAAAGTTACTGGCTACTTTCTGAGACTTGCTAGACAAGAAAGAACTTTGAAGTTATTTACTGCAGTCCTTTTACCCTGAGGCAGGGTTAACGGAAATGTTTTTGTTCTATCTCCAGATACGGAGGCTCCAAGACTCTCTAGGTAATATATGCTGATGTTTCACAGCCTCTATTCCTAAGAAGTTCAGTCCTCTACATCTTGCCGTAGTATGGCATGAGGAAGTGACTGTTCCCTTCCTTTTCACAAAAGCTTTTAAAATATTTGAACATCTTTATCATGTTTCCCACCTCATCTGCTTTGCTCCTTTAGGCTACACAGCACCAGTTAGTTCAGCTGCTCATTGAAGGGCACATCTTCTGCACAATGAGAAGCACACAAAAATTAATAGAACATTTTTTCCTGCTTTTCTGCATAACCTCAGCATGATTAAACATGCTGGTTCAGTTACCCTTGAATTTCCCTTTGGTTATCTAACATTGGAACTTGCTAATTAGTTCCCAAAGTAGGAGTATATTGCAACATGCATACATTTCTGTGTACACTGCAATCCAGAGTTAAACAGTAGGGACTCCTGACTTTCCCTCGCATAGCAGTATCTATGCTTAGGGGTACAAAATGTCTAGTTCAGGATTCTTTTTGAAAATCTTATGCTTAAAAAGTTTTTGTCTAATTTGCCTAAACCTCTTGTATTTATTATTACTTCTGTAAAAGAAGCAGAAGTTATGCAGCTATTGCAGTAGTTTCAAAAAAGTATTTCGTCAAAAGATACATCCTCAGAAAAAGTAATCTAATTGTGACATGTCTGAAATAATTTCCTGGAATTAGTCTTTAAAATATAACTCAACATAACTCTTACGCTCTTTGTGAACTGCAGCTCTTTCTGAACCACAGAATCATAGAATGGTTTGGGTTGGAAGGCACCTTAAAGATCATCTAGTTTCTACCCCCCTGACATGGGCAGGGACACCTCCCACTAGATCAGGTTGCTCAGTGCCTCATTTAATGACCTTCTGAATCATTATAATTAATCAACTCCTCCACTGCTGGAAAATTGCAGGTCATCAAAAAGTTTGCCAAACTGTTCCTTTAAAGCATAACTTCTGTTATGTCCTAACACAGCTGCCATTCTCACAGGGCAGCCAGCACTATGCTCTACTAGATATCACTACTCTGTGGGCAGCAGCACAGCGACAGAAGTTAGAGACAGTAATAATAAAGATGGAAGAATTAATGAAATAGAAATACATTTAGATTAAAGATCAAAGTTTTTTCTTGAAGGTTGGTAACAAATGGTCAACCTTCTAGGAAAGAACCCCTTCTCTAAACACAGATTCAGGCACTGCTGTTCAAAGTAGCTTTCAGGACGTGAACAGATGGAAGTGCCAGCATAAATACTGCTCAGTGACAGAGGAAGCTCTTTCTAAAATATCTTATCACTAAAATAAAGTATTGATGTAAAAGAGGTAAATTGATACCCATACTACTAAATAACCTTCAACTAAGATACCATAGTACTTCTATTCCTAACTCCAAGGAATCAGTTTGTATATAAATGCATTCTAAATTGGTTATGAGAATGAATTCCACTGTGCAATAGGCGAAATGAACAAAATCAAGGAGGAGTAGGTTACTGGGAAACAGGTATCACAGGTTTCACATATCCATACATACCATTCATTACTGGTGGGATTTCTTTCATGTCAGAGGTTTGTTAACATTGTTCCTGTATTGGTCCCACAACTAAGACCTTACAGATGTAATTATTTTGTAGTTTGTCTCTGCCCTGAAAAAGACCAGCATCAGACACTGGTGAACCTGTTTGTTACCAGTAAAACTTTGGATACAAAACAATTTTTGGAGCTTGAACCTAGACAAGGATCTAATTTGCCATTTGGATCCATACCATTTGAGATGCTGCATGACTCACCAGCTCAGAGGTAAGCTCTGTGATCTGTACTGGGCGCTGGGTCCCTTGGTACCTTTCCCTACAGCAGCAGTCAGCCTTGCTGCATTCTGATTAAGTCAGGAAAAAAGAATAAGAAATATGGAAAACTTTAGACAGAAATCTCATTTGAATGTAAATAAAGCAAACAGCACATGCCACAATAACAGAAAAATATTTGGCAGAGTACAATGCTAGAGGGACGCTAGTAGTCATATAGCTGAAATGCTTCCAAGATCTAGCAGATCAGTCACAATCTTTAACAGAAGCCAAAAGACAACCCACTTCAGCAAAACAGCCAGTCATTGAACTTGACCAACATCTAAGAAGTCATTCTGAGGACTCACAGGTGTTTTGCAGGTCTAGATATGGTGACATTTGATACAAGTTCATCTCAGCTCCCTCTCTGCACACGCACTAAGCTGATAATGCTCTGCATTTGTAGAGGCATTTAAACAACTATGTTAAAATATGCCCTGTAACTCCAGACATGTAGATACATCATATTTTGTCCTTTACATGCAATGGGTTTATGTGGCCACAGTGGTACAGATGTCTGGAACATCAGCAACACCTGTGCATGTCTTTTATTTTTAGGAATGCCAGATAAAAAAAAAAAAAAGCTAAGGGCACCTCCAGAGAGAAGGGAACAAAAGATGATGCTGCATCACAGATGCCGGTACCTCTACTGGTACCACCACATTGATCTAGTGTCTTCCCATCTCCCCCTGGGATCAGTGGTACCATTGACAGACAGAAAGACAGACAGTCAAAGAGCAAATGTAGGATAGATGTAGAGAGAGAATCTTATTAAGAACTGCAAGTACATGTCAGGAACCCAACTAGAAATTACAGTTGATTAGATATGGGATACAAGCAGGAATCTAAGATGAAGCAGTAAAAGATGTGGTCAGAAACCAGGATAAAGAGGAGACTGCTACAGGAGAGGGGAGTCCCAACAAATACCCTGAAAAGAACTGTATTTTCATGAAAACATGTATTGCTATTGCTTGCAGTTTGGAAATGCTAACCAAATTGAACCAGGAGGAGGTAGTGTAGGCACCACACTACAACCTCATCCCAGTCCAGTACCCCAAATTCACTGATGGACACTTTTCAACTTTGCTTTAATGTCAGAAGCTGGCAATAGCAATTAGAATTCCTCTGGCAAAGTCTTCTCCACGTCTACATAACCTCCTTCCCCAAGGCAGGTATGAAGATTGCCTTGAGCATTCTGGCACACGGCAGGATTCAGGATTTCAAGGCTTTATTCATCAGCACACCGGAAGAGTACGCAGAGCACTGCTGTAACTGTACTTAGCATCAGGCTTACTCTCTAATAACACAGGCTTTCCAGCATCCTAATGATGGCAGCCCTACATGCACTAGTCTTATTACACTTTTGTATATCCTAGGGTCTCTACATCTAGTGCCTAGGATAGTAAAAGGGGTAGTGAAGTGGGGTAGTCACTTTACCATGAGTAGCTGGAGAGAAATGGGTCATCTGGATAGCAAAGCATGTCCCAGTTCAGATTCTGTCAGCTTTGAGGCAGAAAATTGCAGATATTGATAGAAGTTCCATGTGCTGGTGTCTGGTCCACTGCAGTATGGAGGCTATATGAGATGAAAAGTATAGGTAAGTATGAAAAATATATATGTATCTCTGTAAATTAAGGAAGAAAGTAATGGATGCTAGTGCAGCACAAAACGTAACAGGTCTTATGGCTGCCTGTATGTTTTATGGTCAGTTTTCTGCCTTTCCCATGCCTTTAATTTAGATAATGCTGCTAAATGCAGATATCTTACATTGTAGCTTCCTTGTTTATAACAGGCACTGAGTCAAGCCTAAGCTTATAAGAGGAGAGGGTCTCTTGAAAATTAATATATAGATTTTCCCTCACATTATGATGGCGTGCATAATTCTTTCAATGTGGTAGAATTGTTTTTAATTTGTAGATGTGTAAGTCAGAGTGGATTTGTTATAGGATCATGCCTTCTTACCACTGGGCTCAAACTAGATCTTCCAGATAACATGATATCATCTAATGGATGTCTGGTATTACACAGTGGCTGCAGTAACTTTCAGCTCAATCCGTGTGTGGAACGAATAAAAATAGAGAATTGAAGAGGACTATGGATTTGAGATGAGTAGGAAAAGCCCAAACCACAAGCTACAGCGTGTTGCATCATGGCAAGCCTCAAGAGAACATCTTCCTATTACTTATTGTATAATATAAACAAGTTTGATATTTTATGATATGTTGACCTGAAATAATTCCAGGACCTAAATTTAAATAGAAAGATAGATAGAAATATTTGGGGTTTGCATTTATTAATTTATTAATGTCAATACTGAGATTTTTTTAAAACCCTACTGAAACTGCATAAAGTCTTTACTGTCTTTCAGAAAACAGAACTGCTTAAACAGCTGCAGCCATAACATTTCAAGTGGAAGACAAAACCTGTAAATGACAAACAATGTGACAGTAGTTCCACATAGGCTATAGATGCAAAAAGTTCTCTCTTCTTGCCTTATACTTAGATTTATGTCTTGGCTTCTTGCATCCCTAGTGTTGAGGACAGAAATACACCTTGAATGTTTTTAGGTTGATATAACTCAGGGGTCATCAATTCAGCTGTATCTTAAACCCCACAAAGTCCTATGCTACCTTTATGCCTTCTCCCTAAGGTGTAGTTCTCTAGTCCTCAGTTTCCTTTCCACTCTTCTCTTGGAGGAGCAGGTCCAATAGCCCTCTACACTACTGTGTAGCACAGCAATGACCAGTAGGACCTCCAGTAAGACACCCTTCTTTCTCACACAACCGCTGCCCTTGGGACAGCACAGCCTACTTCTGCAAGAACAGTGGATTTGCTGCTCTTGCACACATGGTCAATATGATGCTCCTTGAAAGCACTAGAGCTTACTGTTCAGACTTCATACACCTACCCAGTGAAGCACGTGCATGCTTGGAGAGGATACCAGCAAGGAACAGGCTTCCACTGCCACAATAATTTGTGGCAGCCATTTCCAGCCACTTCTTCTTCAGGAGTAACTTGAGACCACACAGGGACTGAGCCAAAGAATTTTTCTGCAGCAAAAATAACTTGAACCTGGCCACCTTGAGCTCCTTGGCCTCTTCTATCTTATGTGTGTCCCATCTTTTTCTACACTGGTAACCCCCATGTGGAGTTTGGGATAACAAACAAGGAGACAGTTCCCAGCTTTGTTCACACAACCTGCTGCAATATACCTGGGGCAAACAGGAAGAAGGATGCTGAGTGCTTTACCTGGTCTTCTGTTTCTCACCTGGAAGAAGTGCATCCTTGCCATGGATCTTGTTCTGCATTGAAACTTTCTACTGATCCTGCAAAAGTCCCCTGGAAGAGGAGGAGTTTTATTACCCTCTTCTCTAGACTTTTCATTTTTCTGTTATTTCACAGGGATATTCTCAGACAGTAACTACGAGAGAAAAGCTGTGGGCTAGGTGGAAAACATATTTTTACCATACCCACAGCTTTTCTGTCCTAGTTAGTAAAAGGGATCAGAAGTCCTACCTTTCAGGACACTTTGCACTTGGTTCCTCACACAGCATACACCATTTCCCAAGGGGAATAGGCCAGAAAATTAGTTCCGTGAACAGAAAAAACAACTGATTGTGTCATGATTCTGTGGCAGAAGCTAACAAACATGCTGTAAAAATTGACAGACAATTGGAAAAAAGAGGATCAGCTATAACCCTTGACCAGGACAATTTTATAAAATGTGGACTGCTCTGCTGTCCTGATCAGAAGCTCTATGATGACGGCATTGATGTCTTCTCATTTTGCTGACAATATGCAGTGTTCTCCCATTAAGCAGTAGTGCCAGGCATGTTTACCCTGCTTTCACTATTTCATGACTAGGGAAAATTTCTATCTCAGTTCAAGTTCCTGCAGTGTTCATCTAACCCAGCAGCACATCTTCCTCTTCCTTAAAAAGATGCTAAAAGATTTTCCCTTTCTGCCACTTAAAAACCATACAACTGGTTACTCTAACCAGAGCTAGCTAAGTTCTCCCATCTACCCCATCTATGCACTCCACTGCTTCTCACTTCTCCTCCAGAGTAAAGTTTTATTATCATCTTCTTGTTCCACAGGTAGTACAGTCTCTTCATTGCCCTCAAATTGTCCACTTGATATGGCTAAAAGGAAAGAGAAGTAAAACCTCATGCATAAAATCAGTGTATGATGCTCTGGTGCGATGGTGCTCTTCCTCTGAACTTGGGGAAACACACTGGCCACAGTTTCCAGGATTGTTTACATAGAAGTGGTTTGGTTTTGTCTGGCTGCTTGCTTGTCATTTGCTTGCCCCTTTTGTCTGTTTCCTTCACTCTAAATTCTCATCCTAAGCAAAAGTTTTATTGCAATAGCATGCAGATATTTTTCTGACCACTGCAAAGCCATGTACAGGCTGCATCTCTTTCCTTCCAGGTCTCAGATCTCTTAAAGCCACTGCAGCAGATTTGTCTCATCATTACAGCCCCACAGGAAGTTATTGTTGGAGTTGGTTTGGTTGCAGTGGGGTTTTTTTTAAGCTGACCTTGCGTAAGGCACTTCAAAATGCTTTATTTCCTCTCACCCCATGGTAAGCAAGACTTCTTTCATCTAGCAGAGAGTGCCATGCACTGAGAAAGGCTTCTGGAGCCTCTGCCATCAGAAGTCCTTCAACACAAAAGCACTCACCTGGTACTGCTGCCCAGCCACTGCTGCTGACCTTTGGGCTGGCACTTACCTGAATCATCAGAATCTAAGTATCAGTTTTCTAGTTCTCAGTAACATGATGAACACATCAAACTCAGTGATCCCCACAGAAGTTGCAAAGAAGAGACAACCAGGCTTGGGCCTTCACATTTTTAGAGATGTTTTCCTATTTCAGAGACTCTCCTAAGAATAAGTTTTGATGGTATATTAATGTAATGATTTTTCTTTGTTGATTAATTTTGACATTATCAATTATTCCCCCTCCTGCCAGGGACTGTTCTTCTTCTGTGTGAGTTTCATACAAGAGAAAAAAGCACAGAAGATTAATTGATAGTCACCAGTAAATCCATCTGTTGTTGTTAATAGGGACATTATTAAAACATTTAGTCAGAGGTCAGGAAACCTCAACAACTACTTAACAACTTTGCCACAGCAAATTAGTAAATTTAAATGAAAATGTGATTATATGCTATGTTTCTATCTCAAATTAAATTACTTGACCAGTATTTTACAGTCTGGAACAGGCAGACGAGTCTGATCTTGTGTACATAATTCCAGTATGTTCCCTGGAAGCAGTATTAGACTAAATCTGCCCTGTTTAACCATAAGCAAAAATAAAGCCTTTATAGTGAAGAATGATTGTTTTAATAGAATGCCTTAAATTTCAGTATCATATGCAATACATTAAAAAGCCTGTAGAAGAGAAAATTTCACCTCCCAGCTGGCAAAAAAATTTCCAGGTTTTGCATTGGTAAGCATTCCTTCAGCACTGGGACTATGGAGCATTGCCGTAGGGTAGGCAAGTCCATTTGCACAGTAGGCAATAGAATGAAATGCCCAAGTTTTATTCTGAACCATTAGTTACCACATACGTAAACACACAATTCTACTGAATTACACCCAAGTCTCCTCTAACTTCAGAAGAACATGAATGAGATTTACATAGCCTACAGCTCTGTGAGCCTTAAGTTTTATATTGCATAACAAAGAGGCACAGCCCAAACCTTTAGCCATAGGCCTTTCTGAAGTTTATGTGCAGTCAGGATCCTGGAACTGTAGCACAGGTGCCTACAGTTGGCAGGCTACTTAGTTTTTTAATCTTGCCTTTTTTTTTTTTCCT
>VZTY01005670.1:562-22413 GCA_013400935.1 Turnix velox
TGTAATAAACATAATATGGAAATTGCTTGCGAGAAAGCTTAACCAAGTTTCGGGAAACATTGATGAGACAAAAGAGGGCATTCGAGATCTTATCCCAGACCATTGATGAGACAAAAGAAGGCATTCGAAGAGCTTACCCCACCTACGGGAAACACTCCAGAGCTGGGAAACCTGAGATAAATTATAATAAACATGAATGTACTTTCTTCTGTCACTTTTTTAAAAGTAAATGTATGTTTGTTATAAAGGACTTGTATCTGAGGCAGGAAATGTGGGGGGGAATTTGTGACAAAAGGTTATCTTGGCGGCAAAGACTTGAAGGGGGAGCTTCTGAAACCTGAAATGAAGATATGCAGGAATGCAGAGTACTACAGGGACACGTATCATGGACATGATCACGGAAAGGACTATAAATACTGCGAATTGCTTTGGAACTTTGCGGTAGTAGGTAGAGAACGCTCCCTTTCCGCCCAGCGCTGTATATTGCTTATGTCTTGCCTTACTGTAATTAAATAAATTCTGATTGGACTTGAAAGCAATGTCTTTCATCTATTACAATTTGGTGCCGTGACTCGGATGCAATTTCCATATTTATGTTTATTACAGCCCGTACGGAGATGGAATGAGCTCTGCTTGGCTGCAGGATTTGCTGAGAACAGGACTCCCTTGGGCACCCCCAGAATTCCTCTTTCTAGAGGGACTCCTGGCCTTAGTCGGCTCCATGCAGGAGCAGACATATACCATCCACCTGATAAGATTTTTAATTTTCGCTATTCGGGTATTCTCTATTTGAGATGTTAGGACCTATTTGGCAAATTATTTGAAGGAATGAGAGACCATTCATATGCAGTTACAATGCCCCAAATAACATAGTAACAAAATCACAGTTTCTGATGATCCCTTTGGAGATGGGGTGAAAAAATCTTTGGAGGCATGTCGTCTTGGGTGGTAACTTTGGTCAAGGAAGGGCTGTGCTGTGTTGGTCTTAAAAAAAGTAGTGTTATGGTTGCATTGTTTGCAGTCTGCGTACCCAAGTTTTATTGTTGCAGAAAGAAAAAGGGGGAGATGAAGGACGCGTCATAGCTGACCTAGGCAGAACCTCTAGTGTTACACAACTGATAGAGGACGTGTTGAACTCCTCGGTTGAGAGCCTTGGGAGGAACAAGATGGCGCCACTGCCTAGAGGGAACAGAGCATCATGACCAAGGATACCCTGCTTACCTTGTGACTTGGAGGCAGTGCTGATATTTGCTTAACCAGTCAGTAAGCGCCTTGTGTAAGGTATCGACCACTCGGCACAAGATTCTGGTATGTTCCATATAGGAAAGTATAAAAGCATGTCAGTAGGTACAATAAAGCTACATTTTACTTGCATCAAGCTGTGTCCCCTCTCTCAATCGCGGCAGTAAATGTTATGTTAAACACTAAAATAAAGGCACTAATGAAAAGTTTAAATGGTTTACAGAAGATTTTTTTTTTAAATGTTCCTTGAACTCTGTAGGGTGATGAGACAAAAACTTCCCAGGTTTCGTGTCCTGTAGATACAGTTTAATCTACACTTATAAGATAGGAATTAATGCATCTTAACAATATTGCAGATGTACACTAAGATTTTCATGCCTGGTCCTCTGGAGATTCCAATCTCAAAGAAATATGAATAATAATACAACATCAAACTGTTGGAGCCAGTGTCTGTAAATATAGACCAAATTCGTTACTGTGTATGGCAGCTTAAGGATCTCTTTGATTTTTTTTTAATTTTATTTTTTATTTTTAATTTATTCTGCTGGTAAAGGCTTAGGTATTTATAGGCTTAGATATTACAAGTATAACAAACTTGATTTAAACATCTGGTTTTCGGTTGAAAATAGTTTTATTTTTCAGGCAGAAATAATTTTACTGCCAAAGGTATTTTTGATGGGGATTTTAGTAGTCTTGTTTTCTCACTCAAAAGCTCCCAGCTACATTTCCTTTCAATATGCACTTCAGTATTAATATCCAATCTAGAATTCAAAAGTGTTGTCTCATTGTGTAGGGCAAGATTTCATTCCTCTGTCATCCCTGTCAGCTTCTGAAGGTTCAGGCACTTACGCTTATCTTCTTTTCATGCTTTTTCTTTTCTCTTAATATGGAGCAGTGATATTCTTGTTAAATTCCAAAATATTGCAATAATCAAGTTGTTTTTTTTTTTTTCTATCTGAATACAGATGTTGGATGTTTGGATCTGAGGATGTTTCTACAGCTAATGCGCTTTCTGTCCATCACAGCTTTTTGCTATGCTGTGATGTTACTCACTTTATTTTTGTCTTTCTGCTTTCCAATTTCTCCTTGTGATAATCCATTTATCCAGTGTAAATGCATCTCAGTTTTCTTCCAGACATCTTTTTGACATGTCCTTCTGCTTTTACTGATTTAGGTTTCTATCTTGTAGCTGCCAGTCCAGTAGCTTTGTATCTTTGATTCCAATCACTATTTGATCTTCTCTAATGGAATCAGTCAGTATGCCATAATTACATGACTGACTTGTTAAGTGACTGTCAGTCAAGCATTCCTCAAATACAGGGAAATGAAAGAAATTCTGTTCTTTGAGAGGTGCATATGATAACAAAAACGTCCTTTAAAAGTTTCACTTTTCCTGGGAGTATTCTTCTGGCACTCTCTCAAAGGCAGATCTTCAATTCTTTTTTTTTAGTATTGTACTAAAAAGGACGTGGACATTTTCAACTTTTATTATATGCAGGAAATAGCTACTTTTTATGACTGTTTTTGACTTCAACTCAGATTCAAACATATGCTTGATTCTTCTCTGTGACTCTGCAATGTTGCCAGTGAACTTTACTTCACAATATTGTTCTTCTCTCTATTTTTTTGAAAACTTATTCTTTCAAGAGCTCATTTTGGTATGACGAAACAACTGGAGAATGTCTGTTTTGAAAATAACCACTGTGAGGCTAGAAACACTGATGCTATATGACCTTAAAAATACCCCCCACACAACTGTTTGTGAGAGCAATAAAACCAATTTTTTGTCAATTAAAGTCTTAAATATTGAACTCTCTAATGACACTTCCCTTGAGATAAGATTTGGGTTTTTTAGTCCACCTTGCCCTGTTGTCTCTTGTTCTCGAGAAACAAGATGCTCCGTTATTGTTGTCATCATGTGAAGTTGATGCAGTTCTACATATGAGTTATAAACCCAGAACTATATCGAAAACCACAGTGACATACTGTGTATGTTACCTCCTCTGGATTACCCTGTCGGCTTTCTTCAGAACATGGTTTTAGACATTTTCTGTTGGTGTCTTTGGAGTGCAGCTCTTTACTGAGATTCTTTAACTCAGAAAACTAAAGTAGACTTTTGTCTCTTCATGCTTTCCTAAATGCCATGATTGCCTGCAAGATCATGTACTTAAAGGTCACTCAGTGATAGGGTACATGAGTGACTCAGATTGCAGGGAAGTATTCATGCAGGAAGGTAGCATGGCGTGAGATATTATGATGTACTATGTTATCTCTGTTTGTATATTTTAATGTTGATGACTAGTGGACTCTTTATAGCCAGAGTGAAGTTTCTGAGAAAAACCTTGGAAAAATTTAGGGATAGTTGTGGAATAATTATTACATAACAGTGAGTGATTCAGGTCAGTTTGCAGTTTTGAACCCACTACGAGGAACTGAATGAGATCACAATAGGAATGCCCATAGGGCAATAGGAGTAAGGTTTCTTTTCTGACCTGAAGTGAAAAGGATCTTCATGAACTTTGAGAGGTGCTAACAAAGTAGCATAAAGGTCAGTAATTTGGCTGTCAGTGTCTTTTGCTTTTCTCCTGGATCTCTGAAAGATCTTTCAAACTTAGAATATCAAAGTCTGTGCTACAATGCACAATGTTTTTCTGAGGGAATGCTTCTCAGCAAAAAGCTACACTCCAGAGATACCAATAGAAAACATCCAAACCCATGTTTTGTTACCCTCCTTTTGTCATTGGCTGTAGTCTCATTGACTCATATGTCCTCTTCAACATCTTGCAGTGTGTAAGCAGTGGTTTGATTCAGAGACCTCCCGAGAGATTCCATGCAAGGAAAACCTGGTGTAACTCTCAGGGCATCTGCTGGCCATGGGTGCTAGAGGAACCTGAACAGGTAGATACTTGCCCTTGTCATATAACTTTCAGTAGGCACTGGTGGGCAGCATATTTGGCTTGACCAATCTTTTGCTTTGGAGTAGTGAAGTTCAAAATGCCCCTTCAGGTTATTTTCTTACCAGTTTCCTGCTTTTGTAACGGCTGAGCTCAGAGCATAATTCATGAATGACATCTTTAGTGCACTGCATGATGTGAGTGTGCCTTACCTCTAATGCACCAAATTTCACAATTTGGTATTTTCTACTGCCTGTTCATCTCAGTGTAAGTGATTTAAGAAGGGCATTTGAATGACACCAACTCCTCAACAACGGATATAGACACTAATAAACATCATTAGATACCAAATCCCATTTAGTACCTGTTACTGTGTTACATACCTTGATTACATGATGTTTCTCCTTGCCTCAACTGCCTATTATGTCACAAGATGCTGATGGAGAAGGCAGTTCAGACAGGTCTGTATTTATCTGTCTGCGAAATTGTATAATATTTGGCTTAAATGAGTATACTAAGATAAATATGGAGTTCTGAAACTATCAAGAAAAAGGCAGAAACATGGAAGGTAATCTAGTAAAGAAATAAAATGGTTACTTCTGCAACTTAAGTTCTTGGCAATCTTTTATGTGAAAGCACAATAAAAAATGTAGGAAATTTTGCAAGGAACAGAGTTTATCTTAAACAGTATTTAACTGCTGGTGTTTTATCTGTCAATTTCCTAATCTATTAATCTGGTGATTACTGCAGCACTTCCTCTTTCACAAAGTGTGGGTCACGGGTCACAGGCTTTCTGCTGAGGAAGATGCATTAAAAAGGCAGCCCACACTGAGAGACATCAGAGCAATTCACAGCCAGGCAACTGCTGGAACACTGAGAGCTATAATACAGCATTTCATCGCAGTTCATTTGTGGATTCTGCCATTGTAACTACAACATTTGTCCTGGAGTATTCAAAAGATTTCCCTGCAGTTGTTTAGTTAGGCATCTGCACATCTAAATATGCATTGTTCTTGCTGAAAATACTTGACTGGAGAGTTTTGCATGTTAAAGAGTGATTTTAGGCAAACCAATTGTATAGCCTTCCTCTTCAGAAATACTTCTATTTCACTCATATCTAGATGCAAATCACCCTTATCTGGATTTGCAAAACAATCCAATTTTGCAATTGACTTGTACATTAAAAGCTATATTAAGCCTCTTTTTTCTCCTAGTCTCTCTTTAGGAAAGAGAATGCACCTTTTTATAGATGATCCCCAGACTGGGATTAGCTGTTATCTGTGAAGATCATGGTTTCCATCTAACAGGTGAAATCCTCAGGCCTAAAAAGCCTTGGAACAGTGTCTCACCAGCCTTCATTCTGGATCCCTTTTTGCTCATAGTCTTTGCCTGCAACATCAACTATTCTGCACGTGAATTTGTCTTGCATCTCTCCTGGGCAGTTCCAGGAATTCTAAGTAGGTGCTCTTTGATACATCTTTTGAATGATGTGAAGTGATATATTAATCACAATGTGTAATGGCAAGTATAGTAAAATAGCCAGGTTTCCTCATATTTACTGCAAACTTAGAGTAAATGCCTGTATGCATTTAGTAGATTAAGAGATAATTGTTAACTTGTTCAGTCATAGGAATATGGATATGTATTTGATGTATGCCTCAGTTCAGATGAGAATATAATGCACCATGGCATGTGCATCAGCAAAATCTGAGGCCTTACTGTCTCTTGCAGCAAACGTGTTAGCAGGATGCTTAGGTTTTCAAGCAGCAATTCTTTTGTGAATTATCCTAAGGAAGGAAGGTTCTTCATATCTACATAAAATCAAAATTAAGATTCTAAGGACTATATTTTGCCTTCCTACTACTCATATCCAAAAGCCAATGAGCATTCTAAGTTCCTACACACTAAATGGTTGATGGTAAATAAGTAACATATCTATGCTCAGGGCTGTAGATTTTTGACTACAGATGTGCTATAAAAGAGGTGGCAGCTTGTAGTCTGAGAACTTGCTACTGGGTGCATTATGTGACTAACTGCGGAGCTAGTCTTACAGTTTTGCAGAAGCTGACTAGTTAAATCATCTGCTAGGATGTACAGCTAAGGTACTTGTGCATCCCATCTCCTAGCTGGGGCTTGAGAAGTGAGAAAATGCACCTTGCCAGTGAACTCAATATAAAGTGAAACCATTTGATGCCTCTAGGAAATTGTAGGTGAGGCATTTACTGGCATCAGTAAAAGCAGGAATCAAGATTAGAAAGATGAAGGATGTCAAGGTTTATAATATAGGATACATTATGAATTGCTAATTGGAAATTGACTTTGCTATCTACATTAGTTTCCCCCAGGGGAAAGAATGAAATGTAAAAAATAGAAAATTTGAGAGAACAATACTTGTAATAAATAAGCATTAAGTTTCTTATTACCAGTCTGCTTCTATGTGGCTTAAAAGCAATACCAAAATCTTTAAAGAAAAGTGTAAGCCAGGCTATTTGTTAAGAAAGATGCAATGACACATTGCTGTCTTAGTGAAGGGAATGCAAAGGCTTTACTTTCAGGAATATGCTGTTTGTCTTGTCAACATGTGAAGAAACATGATTCATTTTAGTAAAAGCATTTATTAAACTATTAGTAAATAGAAGTAAATAAATAACAAGATCTATGATAACAGGCTTTATATTTTCCTTTGCCTTATGTCATCCTGACACTATTTCAAAACAAGAAATAAAGCAATGATATGATAAGATTTGGGATATTCTATCATCAAGTCTGAAAGTATGTTTACATGCATGTGAATGTCTAGAAAGTCAGAAGACACTTTCTTCTAAAGGTGAATAATAGGGCAAAATTTTTTATTTTCTTCTATATGCTAACCTAGTATTGCTGCATACAGAAGTGGTAAATGTGAATTTCCATTACTTGTAAAATAGGGCAGAGTTCATTGTATAATCTAAATTAAACTGGGAAATATACAAGTGGCCACACTTTAATGTTTAAATTAGATGTAACATTTGGCCAAGAAATACATGAAATTTATGTGTTTACCTGTGAAGCACATTGTACTTAGGGCTGTTTCTCTTTTAGGCTGAGTATTTTTCTACATGTCTGTGAGTAAGAATCTCTGCATAGTTTAGTCTGACTGGCTATATACTCAGATGGCAGCTGAGCTGTTACAGTTCAGAGATGTGGCTTTTGAGCTGAGATGTCTTCAGGGAGGTTTGACTCTCAGGGAATGTAAGAGTGGCCATGTCACCAAGCAAACATAGTCAAAGTGTAGGAATCATAATTTAGTTTAAAACACTCTCAAAGCCAGCATTCAAGTTGGTACTTTTTTAGAAACATCCTTGGAAAGCAGAATATGAATTTATAGGTCTTCTCTGCCTGAGTGTTCTGCTTCTGCTCCTGATCACTAAGCTGATATGAGATGCTTTAATTTCACTGTTGAGCTTGCAGCAATAGGCAACAAGAGCTGGATTCTTAGAGTGAGGGACAAGATAGAGAGATGAAGAATCTGGGGATTTTAAGAGGCAGCAGCCATTCTATCTGCCTAGTGGCAGGACTGCAAGTCAGCATGCTTGCTGTGATGCTCTGCAGTACCATTGCACACAGAAGTGCAGTGCAGAAGACCTGTGAGCTCTGCTATGCAGTCAATGCTTTCCGCCATCCCTCCACACGCTATTGTTCAGAGGTGACAGAAGTCTGTGTGATGAATATTCACTTAGTTTTCAAATGTTTCACGAGAAATTGTTGTGCAAATTAATTAATTAAATACACTGTATTCTAAATCTCATCTTAAAGTGCTAGGCTTATCTAATTTGGCACTTCAGTGGGATAATACCCATTCTATCAATATCAAAACTACTGAACTGTTAACAGCACTTAACACTAGCTATGCCTTAAATGATCATCTGCAGTATATGTCAGGGCAACCAAATTAACACTGATTTTTGAAGGTCAAGTAATTCTAATGGATTTAAAGCAGTGAGTGACAGTTAAAATTTTAAATGTATGCTTAAATGCATCAGTATCAACACCAGCTGTGCACATTTAAACCCTGATCTCATAAGCACTTGCCCTCAATTTTAGTCTTTATATTTAAATGTATTTGAAAATATGCAAAAATTTGGGGATTTTTTCTATTTGTGAAAGCACTTCAGGCCATATTTTTGACTTTATTAGTCTGCATGAGTGTGACTGTCAGCATACATATCTTTATTTCATGTACAATGGAACTTTTTAAAAAAGCTAATATATATGTGGTAGCTAACCTTTATTCTGATAAAATGGTAGAAGTAATAAAGACAGTAACAGAAGAAGTGCCTGCTGAGATTACAGGTCTCTATTCTGAATTTCTACTCAGAGTGAGGGGGCTGGGTTTTCAGTCCCTTAGAAATACGAATCTGGCTTGATGGAGTAATTATTAGCTGAAACTTAATAAAAAAAATAACTCACAAGTCTTAAAATGAGAAACCATCTCAACAGCTACACTGTGGTATTTTGCTGATCTGTGTTTCTTCCTTAAGCTCTTACATATGCTTTGCAGGAAGTGGGGGCAGCAGCACAAATATCCTGAACCTGTCTCAAGCACTGACAGATTCTTTTGTCCTCACAGATTCCAGAGTGCCGGTAGGCATTCAACACAGAATTTCAGCACTTCAGGCAGGATACCCCAGTTGCACAGGAGATTAAACATGACCTACATGTCATCCAGAATGTTATCTGTTGATGGATTTGGGAGGAAAATAAAACTTCCCAGGTAAGGGGATACCATCCAAAAGGCAAAGAAGTAGAACTGAAGTTCTGTGAACTGTTGTATGTTCCAATGGCCTGTGCAGCATATATTACTACAAAAAGATCTTGTTTCTTTAAAGGTTTTTATCTGCTTTTGACATGACCTTTATCCATTCCTATGGTAAACTCCTATGTGTTGCCAGCAATTTGGCTTGCCAAATATACATATATTTTCTTATTAAGAACTCAAAGATAAAACAGTCATGACATCTCTATCCATAAAACTCTCTTTAAAATATTGTTGTCCTGTCTTTAAAATATTGTTGTCCTGTCTTTAAAATATTCTTATAATATCAAGAAGATATGTCAGCATCAGAACAGAGCAGATTTATTCCCTTCCAAAGTTGTCTTTGTTCTCCTCTAACTTATTTCATCAACCTGCAAGGGAGCTACAGGAATGTCCACAGCTTGTAGTTAGATGATGGCTTGCAAAGATGACTTCATGTTCCCAGTTAATTTTCTATTAACAGATTGGTATCTGACTTGAGTGATTGATCAAGTGTAAATTGTTTCCTGTTTTTCAAATCTGAAATGCAAGGAAGGGGAAAGGTTGCAAGAGAGAAAAGAAATTATGGATATATGTTGGAACAGAAGCTAGAGCTAAGCTAGGTGTATGACAGTTAGGTGGCAGTACATGGTAGGAAAATGTCTCTGTCATGATGGCAAGGATCCCACCAGCGCAATGCTGATTTGATACTGTTGACAGCATGATAGATAGCTTCATAGCAGACTCTATGGTCCCTTGCCAGGAGATGAAGTGTACCTCTTTCAGCATTTTGTCCTCGGTTTCATGCCAGACTTTGGCTGGGTTGGTTCATTAGCGAGGCAGCCCTCCTGGTGTGTTTTTTTCTGTTACAGATATCGGCAGTCTTATTTTCTCATGGAACAGATAGGAGGAAATAGCTCCTCTGCTGATATGCTTCAGATTTGTGCACTGGTGTAGCAGCAGGCAGAAGCTTGAACTGTAAAGCTGGGAAAAGATCCATAACTGGCAGTTAGAAGTAATTGTGATAGCTGCAACGCTTTCATATCACATTGGTTTCGAAAGGAAGTTCCTTGGCTCTTGAATGTATTTCAGGATGGGACAAATGATTTCTCAGCTCTTGTCTCTTTACAGAGTTGTAACAATGTTTAGAGAATGTGAACAAACTACACCTGTGGGGAAAGCATTTCCCCAGAGAACCATGTAGGCATGTTTTTTAAGGCTTCTGGTTTGCCATGGATTCTTACAGTAGAAGTCAGAAGTCAAATACTTTTTTTCTCTTTTGGCTTTGAGGTTCATGTTTCATGTTGTGCCTAGTTTAGAGACCCTAAAAACGTACTTCAGCACTTTGCATATGTCGTTTACATGCATATGCATGTAAAGCTCTAAGAGTGCTCCTAGGAACCAGGCACTCAGGTATGAACTTGATACCTGAGGAAGTGTAACAGAACTTCTGAAGTTGATAATCTTTATTAAGTATTTGTAGCCAGCCAGGTCTTTATTGTGTTGATACAGCACATTACTGAGCCCTGTTGGCTTTTAATTTAATTTTCTATGGCATATAATGTTCTGCATCATAAATATTGAATGAAAGTTAAAATCTTTGGTGCATGTAATTAGTCATTCACATGTGATATATTAATGTTCAGTGTGCAGAAACCTTCTTTGACTAACTTTGAAACCATACTTGGTTTACTACCATTTTATGAAGGAAAAAATTCAGTTAAATAATTCCACTAATGGCACAGATCATGCCATTGTATTGACCACAAATGTGTAAGAGAATACAACTAAATTAGAATATTTACTTTATCTATTTAGATAAATGTTAATATGTTTGCATAACTGAGAACCCTTAAATTCCAGAAAAGAAGTATTTACATCTGAATTATGGAATTGTTAAATGCACATTTGGCTCTCTATTTCTCTTGCCACTTTCCTTCTACTGTTTGAATTTGATTTTTCACTTACCAGTTTTTCTTCATAGATTATTTGGAAGGAAGCTTTTAAATACAGATAGGTGTTAAAAAATTAAAAATTTTTCATCAGTAAGTATTTCTTACTGGAATTTATCAAGAGAGTATTAAGATTTGGCTTCAGTAAGGTGTTTCAAGTGAAATCTATCTGGACCACATTATATTTCAGGATATTTCCTGATGCATTGTCACTGTGTCTCACATATGCAAGTTTAATTTTCAGTTTAGAACTGGTAAAGAGACAGAAAATAATAGTTTATAGTTATATAATTATACATTTTAATATGGAAACAAATTAAATGCAGATTGTTTTTTGCAAATATGAAATGAGTTTCAAGAGCATTTCCTTGTTTGCAAGATGTAAAGTATTAAAACTAATAAAGTGAATACATAAAGTCTTTATAGAAAGGCAATTCTGAAAAAGCCAACCTAAATAAAGTTATACATAAAATTGCACCACAGAACAGAGAAGCATTTTTTACTTAAACCAGTGATATGATAAGAGGCATCCAAGAATCTGTCTGTTGTTAATTTTCTATTGTATCACTCAGTCCCTCAGATCTGCACGTTTAATTTTTTTTGTTAAAATGAATTTAATTGTCAATTTAGGACTTTTTTTTTTTCTTTGTAACATAAAGCCTTCCTGTTAAACTCTTCAGATGGTAATTTTGGGGAATTAGTACTCCAAGAAATCTTTAGTAAGATAAATCTACAGTAAGTGAAAAATGATTGATTCAAGGTACATTTAGCTTTGACAGTGTATTAACCAGAATGCTGCTTGGGCTATGGCAAGAGAGCAACCTCTTAACTTAGCAGTTGAGGAAAGCTCACACTTTAACTTGTAACTCATCAACAGTAGAAATGGAGCAATTTATTATCATAAGATATCATAAGTCCTGGATTTTAATAATAAACCTGAAGAAGTGTTATGTGACAGAAAAATGAAGGAATGATATATGGTACCTCCTAATATGCTGCCTCTTAATAGGACATGGGGGGGAAAAAACTGTCAATCTTTTTAAAAATAATTTTTACTCACATTTGACAAGGTTTTGCACTTGATTTGGTATAATATTCTATGTAGTATCAATTTGCAGCTAATGCTTGATCAGAAGAATGCCTTATCCTTTTACATCTTGATACTGATCCTGAGTTGGGGTAGATTTGCAACTGAGATTTTACTGCGTGCCCAAATGTCCTCCTGATTGTATTTCATCATTGAAAGATTTTTCTGTGTCTCCTCAAGCAACAACTCACTGGTGGTTTGGAGGACTCAGTTCTTTGGTTTATAGAGCCATTAAAATCTGGAATAATTTTTTATTAAAATCACATCCCACTCAATCCAGATGAGGGTAAAGTTTTAATAGAAATAACTTGCCTAGAGTATGCAAAACAGACAAATGGTTGAGAGTGTTTGTAAAAAACAGACATGAAAAAAAATTTATTATTAAAATAAGAGTAAGTTAGAAGACTTATCTCCCTGATTTTTCCTTTCTTTTCTCCTTCCTTCAGATGATTTTTCTTTTCTTCCTCCAAGAAAACATTTATCAAGGTTTTTTCTTTGAGTATATATTATATTTCAGGCTGCATCTATTAGGAAGCATTAACCTTTCTAGCCTTCACTGCAGAAAACTCCCATAGGATGACTCCTTCCGGTACCTTTGTTAGCCTTTGTAGTCCACTGCTTCTCTGAAAATTTCCATTGAATTTGGACAGATTAAGTCTTTCATCCAGGGGTCAGTCTTACTGTCTAACTTCAAAATAAGCTGCATTTCTGTATGTAGAACAGAGGCTTGATGGAGGTGCCTGGAGATTAAGATCTAAAGTTGTTTTTGATGTTCTTGGGCGTCTGACCCAGCCTGTAGCTGATGACCCAGAAGGGCATAGGTTTCCTATAGCTACTGAGTGATGTCAAGCCCTGTGTGGCTGTCTAAGCTACCTCAGGGCACCAGATTGAACTAATACAAAGCCATACAACTTTTTGGAGTTTTATTTTTATTTTGACTAAAACCAGGTAGGACTGTAAATGTGCACTTCAAGAAACAACAGATTTTGAGTTACTGATCCCTGAGTTATTTGTCCAGAGCATATAAGAAGAAAGATGCACATAAAAGCCACAAAAACAAATAAAGTCAAAGGGTTTAGATAAATAGACTTTCATACTTCAGAATCAAGGACCCCTGATAAACTGAACTCATAACAATACATCTGGATAAAATATGGAAAAAAAAGTCAAAGTTTTAAAAAAAATAAATAGCTATGTACCTTGATTTCCTTTTGTGCTTATTCTCTCTGAACTTCTGAATAACTGAGTTTTATGGAAAATGACTTTCAAAGACATCTCAGAAATATTAATTGTAACTGAATATTTAATGTCCCTTTTTATATTTTTCTGGAAATGACTGCATGGTCTCCAACAATACAGAACACCATCTGTCTTCGCTGACTGGTTATTGCATTAGTCTATGTTTCTTTCATGTTTGGAGACAGTATTATTCAATATGTTCTATTTCCTAACAAAAAAATCCACTATAATTTGTCTAATAATCTCAGAGCAGAATATTCAAGAAAACTTGATTTACCTGCTGATGGGCAAAAGCAGAAGTTAGCTAAATTTTTAATCCCACTAAGAAGAAACAAATTTTAGCATGGTGTCACTGGCTGAAGGTGAGTTGCCTGTTAATTTCTGTTTCCAGTCTGCATTCATCCAGATAGTGTGTGTTCTAGAGAATAACATAATTCTTTCCATGGCTTTCTCACCCTGCAAAATAAACACATAGCCTGTTTTGCAGGTCTTGTGAACTGTCCTAACTTGTTTTAAACAGCTAGCTGAGATAGTAATAACATGGTAGTAATAATGGAATTAATCTCACCTAATTTTACATTAGTAATCTCACCTAATTACTGTGGAAATCTTCTGAAATAATCAGCATAACTTGTTTTTACAGCCCATGAAGAGAAACAAGACATTCACAGTGCATAATTCATCTAATATTTTGGACATTCTTGTTAGGGTGAATTGTACTCTAGATGTGCCACCTTTAGTTATAAACTAGATGACTAGCAAGGCATAGACACTGAGACTGTAGAGGTAAATACTTGACCAAACGTTTAAGTGTTTATCCCAGGTCAACCACACACTGAGTACTATATTTTAAATTGTAGATTGATTCCTCTGTTTCTATTAATTTTCTCACCTGACTATTTGAAGGCCAGCTTTGACTGACCTATATAACTCTAAAACAATAACCAAAAAGCACAGTGTGCTTGACTGACTATCCTTAACCATGTCCTTCATATCCCTATGTCAGAGCCAGCCAAAACAAAATGACATACATAATTTTAATGTTTCTAGCAATGTTTTATGCTTTGTGACATTTCACAAAGCCAGATTAGGCATATTCATTCTTCTTAACATATGGTGTCTTTTTAGATATAATTTTCCCCTTTTTTTCCCTCTGTTGAATTGTAATTGCATAGGTTATGTAGTGTTAGGTTTTATAAAGCTTAGATTTCTTCCCATTCTCTTGCAGTAGCACAAACTCCCTATGTAAAGGCTAAGCATATTAAAAAGTTGTGGTTTTTGTTAATAAGCTTATTGTCTTGGAATTTCATTTGATCTTAACAATAGCCCTAGGTAAAAATGTGCTGTATCATGGCTAGAAAAGTCAAGATTCAGAACATGGTATTCATCTTACTCTAGTTTTGCTCTGATATAGCTCTGTTCTGATTGTCATATTGACTTCTGATCAGCCATCTGTTGGCTAAGGTTTTTCTTTGACAGGCAGGGACAACAGGGACTGAAAATATTTCTTCATAGAATAGAAAGTTAAAATGGAAAAAAAAAATTCAGGCAGGGAAAAGAGAAGTTTATCTCCCTTTGATACTGCATTCCGGTAGACAGGTAGATAGACAGACAGATGGACTGAGAAATTTCTGCCAGATGTAATACTGTTTTCCAAAGCTTAGGTTCCTTTGGGAGCTTACCCCTCTGCTTTATAAAAACTGTTTCCTGATGTTTCCTTTATGATTCCACTATCTTACTGACACCCAGTATTCCTCTTCATGTCTTCAGGGACTAGAAGGAAAATAAATGAGCTTTGCATATCTTGAAAGGTAGAACTTATTTCTGGTTCGGTTGTTTGGTTGTTTGTGGTTTTTTTTCCCATAATTATTAAAACCTTTGTGCAGTATTTTCTAGAAGGTTCTATTTTGTTATTGCTAACTGTTCTTTTTCTTCTTCTCTGGTTATTGCCTGCATAAATTACATTTTCCCCTCAATTAGACTGCCCAGCACTTGCTGGTATGCTTCTGTCTAGGTCAGACTGGTATTGAAAGAGCAGCAGGATTACCTAGCTGATGTTTTGTTCTTACATACTGGTATAATTGCATCAACTTGAGCAACTTAGATGCTCTTAATATAACATCATGTGAAGGATGCGACATGACTGACCTAGGCAGAACACAACTGATGGTGGCGGACATGTTGGAACTCCTCAGTGGCGAGCCTTGGGAGGAGCAAGATAGCGCCGCTGCCTAAAGGGAATAGCGTGCTTGGTTTGCAGAGTCCTTTGCATGACCAAGGATGCCCTGCTTACCTTGTGACTACCTTGGAGGCGGTGCTGGTACTTGCTTTAACAAATCAGTAAGCACCTTTTGTAAGGTATTGACCAATCGGTACAAGATTCTAGTATGTTCCACATAGGAACATATAAAAGTATGTCCGTAGGTACAATAAAGCCACATTTTGCTAACATCAAGCAGCGTCCCGTCTCTCAATCACAGCAATCATGTTAATTCTGGTGTTCATGAAGGGCCCTTGTTCTTGATGTACGAGTGCAGATGGAACCTAACAGAAAGGTTTAGAGGCTGGTGTAGAGGCTTGTAGGAATTTGGAGTGCATAAGGCAGTTGTGGTAGACTAGCTATTATAACTGTACATATATCTTTTCCTTTATGTAAGAATAGAACTTGAGAGGATTTAAAGTTAGGTGAGTCATGTGGCTTTGTCTTTGGTGAGATGGAAACAAGGAAGAAATACTTCACCATGACAACTCTCCATCTTAAGGCAAAGTGGCAGACCAAAATGGGAAAAGTAGCAGCTCTTCTGAACTAGGTACACAGGTGAGAATGAAAATAAGAAGGTTGCTTCACTGTACTTCACTGATTCATGTGCTTTGTCCCTATTCTGCATTGAAGACAGAAAATACAACAAGACAGCATTAGAAGCATCGGGGAATTTATTTTAGAAGCTAAAGAACAAATTTCCATGGCATTTTATAGGTTTCAGTCTCATGCCGGAAAAAATGGTTCCACACAAGATACTAGGAACAGTACAAATTTTGAATTTAGAAAATAAAAAAAAAAGCAGAGCAGCAAACTAAGTGAATCCTGAAGGACATCAGGTATTCAGCTCCCATAAAAATTCAAGATTCCTTTGGAAGGTGTTCTGGCTGTCTACAGAAAGTTTGTTCCTGGAAAATAGCTTGCCAAGAATAATTCAGATGGTTTGTAACAGAGAAGCAAGGCCTCAGTTCCACTGAGATTAAATCCTGGCATTGTGATTGTCTGTACTTGTATCAGTGCATCCAAATGTGTTTTTCTTAACAAGAGCAAATAATGTCACATACACTGTTCTGTCTAGTACAGGCCTGATTAAAATAAGTGGTTGCACCTATGCTGTTGAAGTAGGTAACATTTTCCTCATATTTATTCATTGTTTAACAGTGATCCTAGGAAATGTCTGTTTTGAGAATTGCCAAGCATTAAGTATTTTAAGTAAAATGATTAAATAAAACCACCAACAACAAAGTAATTGTTCCACTCCTGAATTCAACAGTCTCTAATGTGTCAAATTAGTCTGTATTTATCTGTACAGATATATCTGCTAGCCTCAAAAGGAGTGGAGAGACAGCTTCTACAAGATCACTATCTCCCCTGTACCAAAGATGAGAAGGGCTGAGCTCAGAGCAGGAGGTTCTTTCACACTGTACCTCCCCTTAAATGCACTGGCTGACATTTCTATGTCCAGGATCTCCATGTGTCTATGTATGGTGTGATACAGGTATTGTGAACCTAATGTGTTTCTGACTTACTCCTGAACATGAAACACACTTGAATAGCACATTCTCTGTAATCCAAAAGGACCTTGATCGCATCCAATTATTTTACTATAGATAGGACATCCAGTTTTTGTGTCATGTTTTATCCGCTACTTCCAGGAACCAAATCAAATGGCAAGTAGCAGACTCCAGAAAATACAGAAAGTTTTCATGTTCTGTGCAGAGAAAATTTTCTGCATGCTAGGAAGAAAAGACAACAAAATCGTGTAGGGCCATGATATAGCCTTACTCAGAAGCAAAATACAAAAAATGCAACAGAATACATTATTGTCAGAAAGCAGAGTATCCTGGAAACTCTTGCTGGAAATCTTGCCTGGGTGTTCTTAAAAGCTTAGTTTCTTGAATACTTATGTGTTGATGTTTTCCACAAATTTTTGTCATAGCAAAGTCATCCACTGTCACATAAGTTTTGTCAAGAAAGTCAGTAATCACATTTCATAAAATATAAACAAACATGCAATATTCTTACCTATACTGCAGTGCAGGTAATTGCATGTTTTCAAGTAAATGTAAAAATACACCATTATCTTACTCAGTTGTAATGTTCATTATTCATTTATGTTTCCTATGTGTTTCACAGCAGCTTATAAGCCTCTAATTTTTTTAAAGAATATCTTGCACAAGGGCATGCATTTAAAAGTTGTGGTCTCAGAGCAGTCAGAGAATATAGGCAAAGAATCATGTGAATTATTTTTTGAAAGATTAATATCTCTTGATTGTTCTTATTTGTGAGTTATATTTTGGAATTTTTATGTAGTTCACTTTCAATATTTTAAATATTAGCTATAGGTGTGAACAAGTGGGTTAGGTAAAAAGGACTAAATATAAAAATTATTAACATTTGTTTTTTTCTCCTTTATTGTTAAGCTATTGAACCTAAAAGTAAGACTACATTTTGCATTAAAATATTACAAAAATTTCAGTTAATTATCCTGTACACATATGTATGCCTGAGACAACTGCTGAGAAGCTCCCTGAATTCTGAGGCTTTTCAGACTTGCAGCTGAAGACCACAATGTTGAATGTTATGTGCTATTCATGTTTTATAGGCAGTCATGCTCTTTTTCTTTGGTTTTACCATGTTTGAGAAGTATTTTGTGCTTTTCAGCACTCTTAATATTTACTTTTTTTTTCTATTCAGCAAGCCTCATATAAACAGTCAGGAATGCTGCAGTCTTGCATCACTCAGTGACCTCTCTAAAACTGACCCTGAGGGAACCGCTGGATTTCAAAGGGAAAGAGCTATCCTCTGCTAGCAGAATGAGCCTTGCTAAATGAAGAGCCACCAAAGGAGTAAGAGTTCACTCATAAAATACTATACAATGCTTAAATTTCTCTAGAGACTGTTTTTAATTACAAGGAAGTTACATTGGCCATCTCCATGGTTCAGGTCTCTACAACTGAATTTTTTAAAATGCTTTGTTAGTATAATGGCTGTTTCAAAACTGCCTAATTTGACAGAAGAGATAGATGAAACCAGTTTCCATTGCTAGGACTCCCTCTCATGAATCCTTACTGGACACAAACAGTGAAAAGCATTGACACTTGACATACTCTATATGTGCAAAAGGGTTGCTGTGGGACTCAGAGCTGAATACAGGTTGCAGAGAAATGAAAAAAAAAAAAAAAAAAAGTAAGATGACTGAACCTAAGTGTTTAAAATCTAATAGGCCAAGGCAAAAAGTCAAGCTATTCTCCCATTTTGAAGGAGAAAGTGTAAAAAGCAGTGTTCTACATTTTTAACAAGAACTAGCTGCCAAATACGAAGTTGGCAGTGGCTGGTTATACTGTCAGATACAAGTTATCCTGAATGTGATCTAGAGTTCTACCAGAAAGGATAAAATATTTGTCTTCCAGAATAATTTTAATGCCTGCAGTCTGTTCACCATGGAGTAGATTTAAAATCGATTCTGAAAATCATACGTTAATTTTTCCAAAGGGAACCAGGTGAATACCCTGATGAAACTTTGATCTTGAACTAACATGCTAAGTCTTAACTAACACATTGTTACCTTGAGATAACCAAGATACTTGAAGCTAGCCAAGTGAATAGCAGTGAGTTCTAGATAAAGGATCATTGTTGAAAGGGTGAGTGACAGCTGTTTTTGCTCTGATGCCTGGTAAGCATGATTCTGGCATAGTCTTCATTGTGTTTGCCAGGGTCATGCCACTTTGTGCATCAGAAAATCAAGCATAAATAGACACTCGAACATCAAGGCAATAAAAAGGCATGTCTGACCTGAAGTATTTTGACCTTGATTGCCAAGATATATATTGGAGGAGGAAGTTGGAATTTTTAAATGTCAGGTAACAACATCATAAAAGATGAAATACCTGTAGGGGGGAATATAAATGATAATATTAGAAGTGACTAAGTCAAAAAGTCTATTACTTTTGGAAAAAGAAGACATAATAACCAACAAACTCCATTTGATGTGACACCGGAAAGTCTAGATTACAAGAAGTTGCTTCTATTGCTTTTTCTTAGGCTCTTTATTGCTATCAGATGATGAATAGTGGATGAATAGCTTAGGGACCTTAGGTTATGAGGCATAATAAACATTCAAAAATTTTTCTAAATACATGCAAATGACAAGTAAAATTACACACCTAAGAATAATTTTATAATCCATTTATAATCCACACATAATCCATTCATCCATTCATTATTCATAGTGCAGCTTTTCATCACAGCTTGGAGAAAAAGAAATGCTATCTTGATATTCCATAGAAAATGTTCTCAATGATAAGCCTCCTGACAAGCTGTCACTTAGCATGCACCATTACGCTGCATTTCCTCTTTTCAAAGAAAGAAGAAAAGTGGTGAAAGTACACTGACAGGGTACTGTTCATTTTCAAACAACAATCCTCAACTCCTTTTAATGATCACATTTCTAATGTACCAAGAAGGGCATAGTTTCTTTCTGAGTATCCTATTGGTGCTAAAGCAAAAGCCTGGCAGCACTGAAACATCAAAACAGCTTAGGGAGAGAAATTAATTTATTGTTTTGATTTCCTGCCTGGAGAGCACTGATGAATTGTTTAAAATATTTACTTCTTCATAGGATCTATGGAAAACCATACGTAATGGCTGGAAAAGCAATATCATGTAGCTTTTGTATAAGCAGAACTTGGGGAAAATAAATAAAGTAGTGATTGACTGTGGGTTAGCTCTGGTTATTCTGTATTGTGTGAATTGTATAAACTCAGGCCCAGTCATGAAGGAATTAAGAAAGACATGAAGATAATTTGTCCCAAATGCTTGTGCTAGTTTACTACAAAGGGAAACTAACTAAGTAAATAAAAACCCCTTATTTATCCTGATTGTAAATGCTAAAAATAGTATAATTACTCTCCTCCCAAAAACAGAAATATATAGCTAATATATATTTTTATATATATAGCTAATATAGATAATATATAGCTAAAGGAAATATAAAAAATGCAGTAAGAAAATGTCTAGAAATATTTCATTTGCTAAGGCAAACATCTGAAAAATCACATTTTTATATACAGCTTTAGTCCTGAGTGAGAAAACAGCCTATACATGTGATCCTGAACATGAAGATCATGTCGTGTTGCATAAGCACAATGACAGAGGAACTACAATTGTTCAAGGAAGTATAGCTCTACTATGTCTTAATATTTGGGCTTTTCTAACTAAGTAACTCTCCTCTTATTTCTACTTTTGTATAAAGACTATGCAATTTCTTAGAATTTACATTTAGTGAAGCACAGCTGAAAAGCTGTGAATGTGTTTTTTCCATTGTGATGTGGGAATAAATTTACGACATCTTAGTATTTGGGGGGAATGTGGAATTTCTGTGCTATGCTACTATTTTTATGTTGTGGTTCACTAGACAAGTTGAAGAACTTAGTATTAATCTCTACTTTTTTCAGGAATGGGTGCATGGAAGGGTAATTCTTGGATTTTATAACGCATGGGAGACCAAGCACCTCTTCCACAGGGGAGTGAGGTGAGGGAGATGCTTTCCTAGCCTGAAAATTTTCCCCTTTCAACGTTCATAGTCTTTCTACAAATAGGAAGCAAATGTATATGTCACAGTGTGAAACCCTCCTATCAGCTTTTCATTTATTAATGAAAGATAATATTTCTAGATTTCAGAATAAAAAATACAGCCCTGATCATCTGATTTGTGCTTTGTGCTTTGGGTTTACATTTGTATTGTTCCAAACTGGTTTGTCCCTCTCTGTGATTTCTGCTATTTTAGTTTCAAATGTAGTTATTTTGATTCAGAAATTATCATTGTTGATGACAGTACAGACTGATAGATAACAGCAACCTTTCTACCACGTTTTCCCACATGAAGATGGTCCTTTGTGATAGCCTTGAAGAAAGCAGACTCTGCCACCTCATCAGTCTTCTGAGGGAGAGAGAGATGTTATGCTCTTCACTGTTAAAACACTGGAAGCAGTGCTAAAGCTCTACAACAACAAAGGTAGTGATGTTTAAGAGTCACTCTTCAATTCTACACTGCTTCCAATGGTGATTCATATAAACTAATTAATTACAATCACCCAGCCTGTACTTTGCCATTATGGTAAACCAAAGAAAATCTTCTCTCATGCCTTGAGGCTCTATATTAGTGCTAGAGAACCCTTCCACATCTGTCAGTGGGTAACAGAACCACATTTTAAAAAGGATTTATGCAGAGATTGTAAAATAGTCAGTGTTACTGATGGTATAAATCTACCAGAAAATTTCAGATTTGTGCAAGCACATAAAAGTCATCCATGTGGCTTGAAATTTTATATTATAATATTACAAGAAAAGAAAATTCATTTGCTGATACTGATCTGGAATTGATGATTGTCCTGGTTTGAGG
>VZTY01005708.1:0-21512 GCA_013400935.1 Turnix velox
CCAACCCAAACCATTCGGTGATTTTATATTCTCTTGAGTTTAGCAGAAATGTGCTGGTTGGGACAGAAAAGCTTCATGGAGACTTAGTAAAAAAAAAAAGAAAGTGCCATCATTGTCACAGCTCATGGTTTTATGTAAGGTATTAATAAACAAGTAGGGAGAGAGAGCTAAAATATAGCTCTTCTGTGATGGATTGCTCTTCCCAATCTCCAATTTAGCCAGCCATGGCTCAAAAACCTTATCTGAGCAATAGCCTTCACATAGAGATGATAATTCATTAAAGTATTTTCCATGACTTCCAGCAAATTCAGCTGTAAACTGTGTTCTTACTGAGCTAATGGTCTGAAAACCAATAGTAGAACATTACAGACACTGAGACACCTACACATAATTACAGACCAAATATTATTAATGTGCTGTTCTTATGCTCTTTAAGTAGCATCATCACTCAGTCTGGGCCTGGGCTTTAGCACTCAAAACTAGAGAGTGGAGAAAAATTAAAAAAAAAAAAAAAGCAGCTTGGGAATATCAGCTCTTTAAAAATCCTGTTATTAGTTAAAAGAGAACACCTTGATCTGTACACAGCTGCTGCGTGGGTATGGGGAATATGAAGGCTGAAAAAAATATCAGCACACTCATAAGTACTCAGAAGATGCTGTATTAGCTCCCTATCTTCTGTGGATTAAGTATTTTCCCAATATACATGTTCTCCAGTGTGGAGAAAGATTAGAAATGTCTCCTTCCACCCATTTCTGGCAGCTGTTCTCACTTGCATAGGAATGAAAAATTGAAATATCCTTCCCTTGTAACAATTATGTGAAGCGGGGGATGGGTTTTTCCTATTTTTTTTTTTTTATTTAATTGACACCCCTCTTTGTACTGAAAGCAAAGGGGCTGAAAATAGAGGTTAGTGCTGCTATCTTCAGAAATCTATTGTGCTGCTATTATCCCTTTGTTAACTGAAGTGGAGACTGACAACTTCTTATTGCCTGTAGTCAGCTTGATCTTGTGTGATACTGGAGTGATAAAACGGAGAAGGCTGAAAAGCTCCCCTTAAAGCACCTGTTCGATGTTTTCTTCCTCTGGGCACTTCTTTTGGGCAGCTCCTGCTGTTGTCCTGGAATATGCAGTTCTGGCATCTATTGTGTGTGTACTGAGCTTGCCATCCGTTAAGCTGTCAACAATTGCTGTTAATAGCTACATGAATAATAGGTCCTCCATTCAAATGCATTCTGAAATCTCGTGCAGGGGGGGCTAGAAAAGTCCTGCTGAGCCTTTAGCCTATTTGCTATATGTTGCTCACTTGAAATGTTTAGCTTTCAAAGGCCGATTGCTTTAATTTCACGAGTATGGTACTTAAGATAACAATGGTCCAAAGAGGGATCGAACACAGCAACTCATACAGAAGCTGTAGGAAATGAGGAAGCCTCCATCAAGAGAATTCCCCTGGTTGCCATCACTCCTTCCAAACTGGGGTGGATGTGGATTGCAGGCTATCAGTTTGTACTTCCTTCCTGTTTTCCAGCTGTAACTCTCCATTTCCCAGCTGGTTGGTTGAGTGTTCCAGCACAGGGAGAAGAGGGGACATAAACAGTTCATTAGAAGCTCTGCTTCTGTTTATTTGAAATTCATTTCCTTAGGACAAAGTACAGCTTGGGGATGTAAATTGCAAGAGAGGAGATTTAGGCTGGACAGAAGAAAGTTCTTTACTGTGATGGTGGTGACACAATGGAGCAGGGTTGCCCAGAGAGGTTGTGGATGCCCCCTCTCTGGAGGTGTTTAAAGCCAGGCTGCATGAGGCATTCGGCAACCTGGTCTAGTGGGAGGTGTGCCTACCTATGGGCAGGGAGGTTGGAACTAGATGGTATTTAAGGTCCCTTCCAACCCAAACCATTCTATGATAAGCATTTCTGAAGCGAAGACAACATCTAGATTTACAGACCCCAATCCTTTTTCAGGCTTGATGTTAGAAAAGAACACCCTTATTTTGCATTTGCATCCTCAAAGATCTTAAACCAACTTATTGGGAAGCTGAGCACTTGTAGCTGTCTGTCTCTCTCCAAGCTCTGTGCAAACATTAACTAATGAATCCTCAAAGGACATATGTGAGGCCTTTCATGTTTCTGTTTAGAACCCCTTCTTTCTCCCTGTGACTCTTAATCCCAGACTAATTCTTGTGGTAAACAAAGTACTCAAGCCCATGGATAAACTCCAGAGATTGGCATCTCACTAGGAGATGGCTGGAGCAGCCTGTGCGCTGGTCAGGTCTGGGAGTTGTTTTGATGGTAATGTTCTGTAGGGTCAAATGTGTAAGGAAGTACAGAAATAACTTCATTTTTCTACTCTACCTTTCTCCAGTGGGAAGATGAAAGGTATGCTGTTGTTTACTTGCCTAAGCTGTGCCCAAACTTCTCAGCTCCTCTAAGCCCTGTTTGAGAGGTGGAAGGAGCCCCATGTCATCCATTCTGTGGGAAGCATGGATTTTTTATTTGGCTTCCTGCGTTTTTTTCCTTAACTTCTAGCAGAAAAAAACCCACCAGTGATATGGTCAGGTAGCTGAAGGATTAGAGGGCCTTATTATGGGGTTTGATAGAAGATCAGGTGCCTTATTTGTTGTGGTGGTTTTTCTGCTTTCTTCTTCAGGGTATTCTGATGTAGCTTTTGGTCTGACCAGGAGTTCTGAAATGATCTTTGTTTTCTCTGGTGTTTGTTTTTGTTTTTTTTTTTTCCCAGCAAGCGGCTCCTCTGTGATGTGGTGATTGTGGCTGAAACTGTGGAGATGGAAGCCCACCGAGTGGTCCTTGCTGCCTGCAGCCCTTATTTTTGTGCCATGTTTACAGGTGGGTACTCTGTATTCTTCTTGACACCAGGCACTGTGTTGAATAGGCTGGTGTGAACCCAGGGGCTCTTGGTTGTGTCCAGCAGGAGCTGCAGCACTTGGCTTGTAGGGAAAAGGGTTTCCTTGAGAGATGTACAGTTGGATCTGTGATAGTTACTCATCTGCCACACACTCCTTTCATATCCTTTATAACCATCCCATGCTTCAAGGAATTAGCCAAGGATGATCATCAGGAGTAGCAAACTGCTACTATGAGGTTTGTCTCTCTTGCTTTTTGCGTTAATGTTGGTTTTCCACCCCGTTAAGAAAACCTTGGGTCAAGCAAAGTCATCATTAACATCAAGCAGAGCCCGAAATGTCCGTGGTGCACATCAAAAGAAGTCGCTGGCACGGAAGTTGTAGTTTCAAGGCTCAGCCTTGCCATTGCTGATTTGCACTGGCGGGTGTTTAATCTCCCATGGCACTTTCTGCTGCTGCCCAAAATAACACCCTTGTTCTCTTGATCCCAGTGTGTTTTAGCAGCTCTGCCTTTTTGCAGGGCAGTCCAGTGGATTTTGGTGGTGGCAGATGCAACTTCAGTGTGAAAGGAAGAAGAAGACAAGCCTAATTCTTGCCCTGATGTCCTATCCCTGTATCATGGCCACTTTGGAGACTGTGCCCAGGTGGGACAGCAAAAAAACTCCATGCAGATCACAAGGCAGGGGAACGACCATTAAGTCATTCCATTATAATTAGCCTGGTCGGGAGCTGCTTGGCTTCCTCCTTTCCCCTTCGCCTCCTTTCCAGGATAGGAACAGACTTAACCAAATAACAAGAAAATGATGTTACACTCCAGGGAATGATTGTTACAGTTCCTCAGCTTCAGCAAAAAATGAGGTTTGGGGGGTTTTGCCCCTGTTTTTCTTTTTCCTTTGAAAAGCCTTGAGATTTAGATCTCGTTTTATTTGCTTTACTGGAAGTTCCGTATAAATATAAGAAAAAACTTTTTCGCAGTGATAGTGACAGAAAAGTGTCCCAGGCTGTCCAGAGAGGGTGTGGGGTCTCCTTCTCTGGAAACATTCCAAGCCTGCCTGGATGCCTTCCTGTGTGACCTGATCTGGGTGTTCCTGCTCTGGTAGGGAGATGAGACTAGATGATCTCTTGAGATCTCTTCCAATCTCTGATATTCTTTGATTCTGTGAAGTAGAGTACAGCGTTTCTCAGGAAGAAACTTGCGTTTTGGGAAGCTTTTTTTTCCCCTTCTGTGTGGCAGGGGAGGAAAAAACCTCAGGTGTATAAATGTGAGAGGAGATGGGGGGTTTGTTGTGGCTTTATCAGTGCAGTGACCTAATTTGGAGAGCATTGAGGACAGGTTAAAGGAGTTGGGGTTGATCAGCCTGGAGAAGAGAAGGCGCAGGGGGGCCCTCATGGTAGCTTATCAATACCTGAAGTGGGCTTTTTAATAGGATATGTGATGGCAGGATTAGGAGTAATGGATGCAAATTGGAAGAGGCTGGATTTAGGCTGGATAGAACAAAGAAGTTCTTTATTGTGAAGTTGGTGAGACATTGGAAGAGGTTGCTCAGAGAGGCTGTGGATTCCCCCTCCCTGGAGGTATTTAAGGCCAGGCTGGATGAAGCACTGAGTAACCTGGTGTAGTGGAAGGTGTGCCTGCCCATGGCAGGGGGGTTGGAACTAGATGATCTTGAAGGTCCCTTCCAGCCTAAACCATTTTATGATTCTGTTTTCTGGGCACTGGCACTGCCCTGAGGGGTGGATACTGAACATGGTGGTGAGGCAGGGCATCAAGCACCTCAGAAGCAACCACTTGCACCTGAGGGAGGGTTTCAGAGAGCTTGTTCCTGATGAGAAATTTAAAAAAGGAGAGGGAAAAAAAAATTGGAAAAAAACCTCTGATCCTTAGAGTTCACCCAAGCAGGAAGGCAGTGGAGGGGACTGCTCATGTTTCCATGGTGGAATTCTGCAGGCTGTGTAATCCCTCACACTTCTGGTTAAACGGTAATCAGCTAACCCTGTCATGTGGCTGGCTTGCAGCTCCCTGGGCTGTGTGACAACCTCTCCAGCCACTGGTCCCCTCCCCCTGACATGTCTCTCTGGGGTGGTGGGGTCAGGCAAAGACTGATTCTCCCTTTGCTTTCTTTCCCACTAGTCCCAAATCTCCAAGGTCTGCATCTCTCTCTTGCTATGGCATGAGATGATTTGGTCCAGAGGAGGCCATAAGATGATCAGGGGACTGGAGCATCTCCTATGAGGATAGGGTGAGAGAGCTGGGGCTGTTCAGCCTGGAGAAGACAAGATTCTGGGGGACCTCACAGTGGCCTCCCAGTACCTGGTGGGACTACAGGAAAGGTGGGGAGGGGCTGTTTGTCAGGGCATGGACTAGAGCAGGACAGGGTTAGATTGGACATTAGGAAGAAGTTCTTCCCCGTGAGGGTGGTGAGACACTGGCACAGGTTGCACACAGAAGTAGTGGAGGCATCATCCCTGGAGACATTCAGGGCCAACCTTGCTGAGGCTCTGAGCAACCTGATCTAGTGTAGGGTGTCCCTGCTCACTGCAGGGAGTTGGACCAGATGACTTTTGAAGATCCCTTCCAACTCTCTGATTCTATGAATTGAGCCATCGTTTGGCTGCCTGCCCATTGGATCTGTGCTTGGAGAAGGAGGTGGCTCATGTCCTCCTCCAACCCTTGTTTTAATTGTTCTGTCTTCAGATTCATTAGAGATGTGTCTAGAGCAGCACTTGCTGGTGAGTGGTTGCCCTCAGTGTGGCTGGAAGGATCAGATCTCACCCAACCATGGTGCACAGCACAGGAGAGTCCCTAATCTCCTGGTGCTCAGAGCCTGGGGGTGGCTGTTTTTGTGCAGGGCTGGCAGCTTGCTGGTGGGTGTGAAGCCCACACAGCCTTTATTTTTGTTCCCTTTGTCATGAGAACGCCACAGAGACAGATGATGTTGTTGGATTGGTCCCTCCAAGCTATTTCTGCTTCCATCTCTGGGTGTGCCCGAGCTCCCCCTCTGCCTCAGTGGCTGCTCTGCCTGCTCTGCTTGCCCTTTGCTTTACCTGTGGGGTTTGACTGGGTGGTCCTCACAGCAGCTCCAGCTGCACATGGGCTTATGGAGCACAACCTGTTCTCAGAAGCCCCTTCTCATCTCTGGAGATGCAAGTGTGTGATCGCAGCCCAGAAGCCAAGCCAATCCTGGGTTGCATCAGGAGAAGTGTGACCAGCAGGTCAAGAGAGGTGGTTTTGCCCCTCTACTATGCTCTGATGAGATCCCAACTGGAGTTACTGTGTCCAGTTCTGGAGTCCTCAGCAAGAGAAGGACATTGAACTGTTGGAGCAGGTCCAGAGGGGAGGGCCATGAAGATGATGAGAGCGCTGGAGCACCTCCCTAATGAGGACAGGCTGAAGGAGTTGGGGTTGTTGAGCCTGGAGAAGAGAAGGCTCAGAGGGGACCTCAGAGTAGCTTCTCAAGCCCTGAGGAGGGCTACAGAAAGGCTGGGGTAAGACTTTTTAATAGGATATGTGATGGCATGTCTGGGAATAATGGATGCAAATTGGAAGAGGGTCAATTTAGGCTGGAAAGAAAAAAAATTCTTTGCTGTGAGGGTGGTGAGACACTGGAAGAGGGTTCCCAGAGAGGCTGTGGATGGCTCATCCTTGGAGTTGTTTAAGGCCAGACTGGATGAGGCATGGTGCAAACCTGGTGTAGTGGGAGATGTCCCTGCCCATGGCAGGTGGCTTGGAATTAAATGATCTTTAAGGTTCCTTTCAACCCAAACCATTTTGTGATTGGTTGCTTTTTTCGGAGGGGGGGAGGAAGTATGTGAAGATTAAGATGGTTTTTTTTTTTCAATTTAAAAGTCCTACCTTGCTTTGAGGGGTCCTAAATGTAGGTCAGGTATCCCTTTGTACTTGCACATTTGCATTCCCAGCCTTCTCTGAAGAACGTTTTATTATTTAATTTTAAAAATTGAACTGGTGGCAAATGTTATCTCAGTGTACTTTTCCCTTGGGATGATGTTTGCTCTTCTATTAATTATGGTCTGACCTCAATACTGTTATTTACCTCCTTGTGTGCAAAAGTTAAGCCTGCAAATTTTCATTTCCAGGGTCCAGGCTTGGACTCCTGATGTCATCCATCTCTGTTGTGCCCTTTGTGTGCCTGGTCACATCGTGTCTCAGGCTGCACAGAGGTGTGGGCTGTTATTACTCCTACCCTAGGCTGCAGGAACTATTTTTCCTTTTAATCCCACTGCAGTTCTGAGTCACCAGATTTCTTCGTGCAGTGATTATTCATGCCCAGGTTTAAGATTTGACACATCTTCATACTCTCTTTTATTTAACTTTGGATTTGTTTTGTCTTTTGATTTTTTTTTTGTTTTTTTTTTTTTTTAATTCTCACTACTTGTTTCTTTTAGTTCTTTCTTTTCCTCACAATCTTGGTGACTAAAGCCTAGGTGAGGTCATTGTGTGCTTGGATACAGAAAGGGCCCTGGGGAGTCTTTTCTCCTCCTCCTTGCATCACTCTTTCCTGCCTGTGACGTGCTTCTGTTACGCTCAGGCTATGTGTATGGTGCCTTCACAGCAGCATGCAACTCCGCTTCATCTACAGGCTCTTAGGGCTTTGACTCTCTGTCCAAAGGGTGGGAATTATTGCTCTAGTTCTGCATATTTAGGGTTGTTATTTTTTCAAGGTATGTATTTGGAGAAAGGGAACAATTCACACCCAAAGGATCTCTGAGGGATGAGGTTGGGGAGACACAAGAAAAACATCTATCTGTAGGGATGGGTTGTGCAAGGTGGAACTGTGTGGACAGGTTATGGCAGGGTAATTTAAGAGATCAGCTTGCAGAGCTGTGAATGTCACTGCTGGTTTGTGTGCTTGCCTTTTCCAGCAGGTTTCAGGTTCTTCTGAAAGAAAAAAGAGTAGCACTACCTTGCTGTATTATAGGGCATACCATCAAGCACCCAAACTCAGCTGTTGCAGCTTATTCTTTTACCTATATATAAATACATGTGTGTATATAAAAATTTACATATGTATTTATATATATATGTAATATACATATTTATCAATAAAATAATGTATATGTAATAAAAAAAGCAAAATGTCCTATGACTTGTCTCTCCCTGTGATGAGACCTGGTTGAGGATTGTTTTTTGGCTTTTTTTCCTTTTAATTGCACTGAGGGGGCAATGAGGTTCTTGCAAAGCAAGCTCTTAATTGTCCTTTTGAAATGTTTTTCAGGAGACATGTCTGAAAGCAAAGCCAAGAAGATTGAGATAAAAGATGTGGATGGGCAGACACTGAGGAAGCTGATTGATTACATCTACACTGCTGAGATTGAGGTGACCGAGGAGAATGTGCAGGTGGGTCTGGTTATTTGGCTTCTGTGGAGACCCAAGTGCAAAGCTTGAAACACAAAGGCATGGGGTCCTTTGAGGGCGAATGATCTCTTCAGGCTGCAGAAAGTAAAGGGTTGAGCTTGAAAAGAGCCACTTCCAGCCTCTCTTTAGTCTTCAGGCACTTTGCTGCTTTCCCTGTGCTTAAGTCTCCTTGTATTTAGCTTTTGTGTTGAGCTCTTTATAACAAGAGGAGGCACTTGCCTTCCTAGAAGCTGCACTGACTTGTGGGTCAGTCTGTCGAAGGTCAAAATAGACTTCAACAAGCAGGGAAGTCAAATGCTGTTTTAAGGTCATGGCTGAGGAATCTTGTGTTTAGTTTTTTTTAATTCTTCTGGGTAGTTGCAGTTGTTTGGGTAGAGCTTTGGCTGGAGTATATTGCTCAAATGAGGGCATTCTTCCTTTTTTTTGTGTGTGTGTGCTTTGTCTTGAGGTTCTTTGAGGTAAATATCTAGAATCATAGAATGGTTTGGGCTGAAAGGGACCTTAAAGATCATTTAGTTCCAACCCCCCTGCCATGGGCAGGCACACCTTCCACTACACCAGGTTACTCAGTGCTTCATCCAGCCTGGCCTTTAATACCTCCAGGGAGGGGGCATCCACAGCCTCTCTGAGCAACCTCTTCCAATGTCTCACCAACTTCACAACCAAGAACTTTGTTCTATCCAGCCTAAATCCAGCCTCTTCCAATTTGCATCCATTACTCCTAATCCTGCCATCACATATCCTATTAAAAAGTCCTACCTCTGCCTTTCTGTAGCTCCCTTCAGGTATTAAGAAACTACTCCGAGGTCCCCCTGAGCCTTCTCTTCTCCAGGCTGAACATCCCCAACTCCTTCAGCCTGTCCTCAGAAGGGAGGTACTCCAGCCCCCTCTCATCATCTTCATGGCCCTCCTCTGGACCTGCTCCAACAGCTCAATGTCCTTCCTATGTTGAGGGCTCCAGAAATGGAAATAGTAATTGAAAAGCTGCCCATAGATAAAGTGGGATGATCGGGAAAGGACCATTTCACATTGCCATGATGGAGCAATGTCAGCAATGGAGATGAGCCTTAACGTGGTATCTTTGAGCAGAGTTGACTTAAGATATTTGGGAGGTGGCTTTTTGTTCTTGTGATCCTGTTAAAGCAGATGGACCTCTGGCTCTAGCCAGTGAGTACAGTCTCTCCTCACTGTGTTTCACCCATCTTTACTGATGGCACTTAATTACTCGCAGGCTGTCTGTGAATTACACTCTCAATTAATAAAGTCATTACCATTGGGGTTGTAATGCTTCCCTGTGAAAAGTCCTGATTAACATGATTTCTTGATTAAATTCCTGTGAATGAGGTGCAGTTTGAGATATGGCTTGTATGGAAAGAAGAGTAAAAAGGTGTCTGAAAAAACAGCTGTCTGGAGGAAATGGGCATTGAACTGTCAGATTTTCAGACATAATAGTTGCCATAAAAAGTGACTGGAGAAAGGAGAGAAGAAAAGCTTTGCTAGAAGCTGCAGCATTTCCTTCTCTGAAGTGTGTGTCTGCACCTCAGCCTTCCCTGTGGACTTAGGACTTCAAAACAGAGGAAGGAGAATATCTGTGGCAGATGCAGTTTTGATGATAAGTGGGTTAATTAATCTCCTGTTCACTCCAAAAGATGCAGCTATAGTAGATGCAAGCCTGAGGTGAAGCAGGGCATCTTTCAACTCGGCTTCAGGAGGTGCAATAAATCAGGGCTGTCTTCCTCCCTGGACCAAAAGCTCCTTGCTTTTCTCCTGGAGTGTAGGAAAGCCCTGGTGAATTTCTCCTCTGGGATCTTAAAACAGTTGGGCTGGGGTCACATTCTAGATACAAAATAAGTTTTTTAGGTTGGATTTGTCTAATAAAGAGGTGAGGAGAAACTTGTGGATGTAGTGCTAGAGGACTGTGCTGTGTTTTTATCCCACTGTTAAAACTTGAGGTGCTGTATCTGCTCAGCTGTGAAGCTGGAGAAGGCAGATTGGGAAGGAAGCTGCTAGCACCTCCCTTGTTTTCTCTCTTGCCTTTATATTCATTCTGTGATCTCTTCTTCTTAAAACGTGCTACTGAAGAGGTTTTGTGTCTCTCTGCTCCTGCTGCACATGCCCTGCCGTGGTTGTCTTATCCCAGGTGGAGCATTTCATCAGAAGCAACATCATTCACCCTCAGCACTGCCTGGTAGCAGCTGAGGGGGTGATAAAACCCAATTGCCTTCCTCACACTGAACAGCCATGTTGCACTAATGTAGTTCCATCTACTTGTACAGTTTTAGAGGTGTTCAGTTAAAACAAAGCCCCTCAAATGTGACATCTGGTTGTTCCTCTGGTCATGGATTCCATTGGGAGGATGCATGTGAGCTGCCCCCCTCTTTATGCAGATGTGTGGTCTTAGCTGTGGGATGTGCTGATAAGGATTACAACCATTACCCTCATTTGGCTTCTGATTTGACTAAATTGTCAAAGCAGCTTCTGAGCTTTCATATTTCATCACCTACCCTGGGGAAATGCTCCCCTCATAGTTTTGCAGAGGAGGAATGGTGTAGATTAACTCATGGCCAAGGTTACCTGGGAGGCTGTGGCAGAGCAGGGAACCACCCCATAACTCTGAAACCCTGCTTATTGAATGGACATTATTGCAAGACTTTTTGGCTGAAAGATGTTTCTGGTTCAGGGACATCAAAGGTTTATGAAAGCATTTAATTGCATGGTCAATGTTCTGTAAATTCTGAGACTGGTACAGAGTCTGCACAGCTGGGAATAGAATGGTTTGGGTTGGAAGGGACCTTCAAGATCATCTAGTTCCACCCCCCTGCCATGGCCAGGGACACCTTCCACTGGACCAGGTTGCTCAATGCCTCATCCAGCCTTAAACACCTCCACATAGATGGTTATGTGTATATGTATATATACATGGCGTAGCTGAGGTTTTGGACTTAATTAATTAGGAATAGAAGTCAGTTTTAGTATGAATGGCAGATAATTTTGACACAGTTTCAAAAGACAATTGGGTTTTGATATGGAGGATGAGCTGATGGAGAAGCCAGCTCTGTAAATTGTTCACAGTGGTTGGCATTCAAATATTAAGAGCCAGATCCAGACCCAAGTGAGTAACTTGCCTGGATTTTAATGGGGCTGCAGCTTGGTCCTGCTGTGTGTTTAGGCAGGGCATTTCCTCTTGTTATTTCTAAAGGAAGCAGATTTTGTGCTGGCGGATATCCTTTGCTTGCTTTTCACCTTCCCTGGTAAAAAAAACAAGATGAGCAGTGAGACTTTGGGTTGAGAAATGAGAAAGAGAAAATCCCTTCATCTCTCAATAGCCTATTTATATCCTGCTTCTAAAAAGTATTCTGTGATATTACAGAATCACACAATTTCAGGGACTGGAACGGAACTCAAGAGATCATCTAGTACAATCTGCCTGCTGGAGCAGGAACACCCAGACCAGGTCACACAGGAAGGTGTCCAGGTGGGGTTTGAATGTCTCCAGAGAAGGAGACTCCACACCCTCATTGGGCAGTCTGTGCCAGTATTCTGTCACCCTCACTGTAAAAAAGTTTTCTTCTATTTCTGTGGAACCTCCTGTGTTCCAGCTTGCACCCATTGCTCCTTGTCCTGCCATTTGATGTTATTGCTCCTTTCCCAATAACTGCTATGGGTTGGCACCTCCTGTGCTCCCCTGTATGAGGGTGTGCAGGGGCTGGGTATGAGAGGTGGCAATTGGTAACTTCAGTTTTAGAGACATTATCCCAAAACACCTGTGGTAGGAAGCCCACCTGAATTTGCAAGTATGACCACTGGATGGATGAGTGGGATACAAGGAGTTGGTGGCCAGTCATTTTTGTTTGTAGGGAGTCTGAGTCCTTCACCCCATGCATCCCCTTATGCTCACCTTTCTGCTGGTACAGAAAGGTGCTCACCTTTCTGCTGGTACAAGAAGATGGTTCCTCTAGATAGAAAAAGATTAGCAGTTGGCTTCAAAAATGCAAGAACATTGCTATCTTGATCAAATCAAAACTACTAACTAATCTCCTTCTGGCATTGGAGGGGGTGGGGAGGATTGGGCCAAACTGAGTGCCTGGGTTAATTGTTTTTTATTTTTTATTTTTAAGTATTTTATTTTATTGTTGCCTGTTGGGGTGACTGCTTGGCAGGAGATACCATGCAGCTGAGCTGGAGCTGGGCATGCATCAGTGGCTTTGGAAAGTCCTGGGACAGGTTCCAAGTGTCCTGCCCTGATGTAGAATGGCTTGGTGGGGGCAGGGAGGGGAGACATCTTTTCCCCTTCTCTGCCATCAAGATCCAGGGAGGTGGATGCTGTTAACCCCCTTGTTTTGTTTAGCAGCTACTTGTGGGGTTTGTTTTTTTTTTTTTTCTGAGCTGAAAATCATTTTCAGGAAATGTATGCTCAGATGGTGAGCTCAGATGTCTGGTTGGAAGGACATGTGTGAAGCAGCCAGAGCTAGGGAAGAGCTGGGATAAGACACATCTGCAGTTGCTGTATGACATAGGAAAGGAAATAACTGATGTCATGGGCTGTAACATCCCAACCAACTTTGTTTTCTACTTCCCTTCCCGCTCAAAGGTGGCTTTCCCAGCAGATGTCTCATTGCTGATTCGTTTTGTCTCCCTTTCCTGCTTTTAGTTTAGTAGATACAAAGCAGTTCCTCTTTTCCAGATGCAGTTGTAGACTCTTATATGAGTGAAAAAGAGGGAAGTTAATTTGAACAATTAGCTCCATTTTCCCTAAACCTGCTTGAGCTTCTGCAAACTGCTCTCTCATGTGGCACCAATATAATTATATTACAAATAATTTTGAGGGTTTTTTATGGGTGGTGGGCTGCTGTGGGCTTTGGGTGTGGTATTAATGCAGGTGAATAATGTAAAATAAATGTGAAAAAAGATAAATCTGTGTGCAGGACCTTCCTGCAGCAAAGACAAATTCAACTGTGTCCAGGGTGGCTTGTGTTTTGTCCTGCCTTTAACTGCTTTGAGGTCCTTTGGGGAGAAGATGTGAGAAGAGCTTCACTTTGAGCCCAACATGGGTTAGCTGTTTCCATCTCTTGGAGCAGGGATGAGGGTCTTCTGCATATGGAGGGTGTTAAAACTTTTCTCTCTTACCTGATAAAGATGTGTCCTTTTCTGAAGGGGACTTGTATCTAAGTGCAGGCTGTGAATCAAACTTTTCCTGCTGCTAACTCTTACTTCCTCCTGTTCTTTCCTTGGCAGGTTTTATTGCCTGCTGCCAGTTTATTGCAACTGATGGATGTCAGGAAAAACTGCTGTGACTTCCTTCAATCCCAGCTGCATCCCACCAATTGCCTTGGAATCCGAGCTTTTGCTGATGTGCACGCCTGCACCGAGCTGCTGCAGCAGGCAAATGCCTATGCAGGTGAGGGAAGGGTTGTCCCTTTGTGGATTTTAAATCTATTTCCAGGTAGAGAGACTCACAGGGCAACAAACATCAGCACATCCTGGTTCATCTCTTCATGCTTGCAGTACTAAAAGAGAGGAGTTCTTTGTTGGGTTGCAGTCTTGTAGTTTTCTGTGATGCTGCAGTTGGTGAAATGAGGTTTGGTTGCAGAAGAACACCAAAGGGATTAAAAACCCCCCTGATACTCTGGATCCCAGCCCTTAAAATAGTTCTTGGCATGTTCCTAATAAGTCTTTCAGTTGGATAGCACAGTGTTGGGGTGATGGTGCCCCCATGGTTTATGCCACCTGGAGAAGCACAAGGCAGTGCTGGGATTTGGGCTTTATTGGAGTGTCAGTAGAAAATGTCTTGGAACTAATTAAATCTTGTGGGTGGGAGTGGGAACACTCAGCTAAAATCCTCATGAGTTCAAACTCTGATCTGGGGAGCAATGGCCGCTCTCCCCAAGGGTAGACAGACTCCTGATTCTTGAGTGGATATGTTTGGTTGCAATGAGTAGGTGCAGGCAATAGCTTTCAGCATTTTTTCTTTACCTTGTAAATATAAAGCTGCTCCAAGTGGCCCTGTGCTTTTCACTCTTTAGTGCTTTCAATCCAGTCTTCTGGAGCAGAGCTGCCTTTGACCTCTGCTTGGTAGAAGCTTTTTTTTTTTTTTTTCCAGCTTCTCCATCTATTTATGTAGGGGAAAAATACACCTGCTGTCTCCCAGAGCACCTGCTCTGTCCTGCACTGTTTGCCTTGCTATAGTTTTGGCCTTAATTGGGCTATAAGTAGGCTCAGAGGAATAAGAAGGTGCCCACCGTGTCCTCCCCTCTCCTGTAAATAAAAAGTAAAACCTTTTCAGCTGCTCTGGCTGTTTTATCCCCTGGGGGAAAAGGTACCCTGGAAGGAATGGTTAATTGTATAAAGGCTTGCCTGTAATATCTCATTATCCTTGGTTCCAGGCCCTGTTTAATCTTTAACCCAACAAGCAGTTCATTCACTCTATATTTATTTGGTTGGTTGGCAATTAGAAGGTCTGCTTTGTTTTTTTTATTGGCCTTCTTAAGTCCCAGTTAGTACAACAACCCATGTAATGGTAATGGAACTCCATTAATAAAAATGCCATTAACATTCTTTTTGCTCTGTTGTTTATGTAACAGCCTTAAACCAAGACACAAGTCCCTGAGCTCAAGGTGCCTTGTGTGCATAAGCTCAATTACTTGAGAAATCCTTATTTCAGTCCCAACAGAGAACTTTGGTAGATGGAGGAGTCTCCTTGATGCAGGCACACTTTATTAAAATCAGTAAACATTTTTACTTGCTTCCAACTAATAACAAGAGATTAAATATCTTTCTACAGCCAGATGCCACTCCAGAAAGAAGAGGTGATTGTGTCCAGAAGTCAGAGTTGCATCTGGAGTGAGGAGCATTTCCTGCTTCTCAAGTATTTAAGGCCAGAAAAGTTCATTAGATTTTATAAATTATTTCCAGCATAAAAGACTATGAAACTCTATCCAGATATTTCTAGGCAACCTGTTCCAATGCCTCATCACCCTCACGGGAAGAACTTTTTCTTGTTGTCTAACCTAAACCTGCCCTGCTCTAGTTTCAAACCATCGCCCCTCATCCCCTACATGTCCTGACAAATAGTCCCTCCCCAGCTTTCCTGCTGGCCCCCTTAAGGAGCTTCAAGGAGCTCCTCTCTGGAAGCTATGCCAGCTTGTGTCCCTGGAATGCTGCCTTTTGGCAGGCAAAGTACTTTGCAGAGGTGATGACTAGAGGCAGATACATGAGTCTGAGCTGCTCAATCTGAAGGGATTAAGGCTTGAGGAAAGCTGTTTCAGATAAAGTGTCTGAGAGTCATGTTTCCCAGTTTTAATCAGAGATAAATGGGACTTGGCCAGTGGCAGGTGAGATTAAAGTGGCACACATTTGGAACAAACCCTGGCAGAACTGGACTTGTCTGCAGCCAGCTAACAATGGTTTTGACCTGGAAATTATTTCTCAGAAAGCAATTCTTTCCTTGTGCCCTTTGGCTCAACGTGAAACTGGGCAGATATGAGGACCCTTTTTGGACATGTAATGCAGTCAGTGCTAGTTCTTCCCATTTGGGATTGTGTATTTTGTTTTCAAGTGGCTTCCAAAGTTACAGCATCGAGGGATTTGGAGGCAAAATGGGAGCAAAAAGAAACTTCTGCAGCTGCAGACTTAAGTGAAAAAAAGGTCAAGGCTGCTGGGGGAGGCGAGAGCTGAGAGTTCACATCAGAAATAAGGTTGAATTTAGAAGTTTTGGGGGAAAGAAGTAAAAACTGGGAAGAGAGAAGGAAAACTGATCACATTTGCATGTATGGGACAAAGAACTCCCCTGTGTCCAACTCTGTTCATGTAAGGGCATTCTGCTGAATGCCATTGAATCCCTCACTGTGTGTACTGGGTAGATGCACTGAACTGTTGGCTGATTCCTGTTAAAGATGAGCTTTGCTTTGAACACTTTCAAGTATCAGAATCCCTTGGCTGGGGCCTTTCATCCAGGTGCTGAGCAGATCTGGTCCTTTCTAGCTTGTTGAAGTGAGCAAGAACTAGATCATGAGGTGTCCCTGCCCATGGCAGGGGGATTGGAACTAGATGATCTTTAAGATCCTTCCCAAGCCAAACCATTCTATGATTTTTTTATTACTTTAGAAAGGCATTGGCCCATTTTTCAATTGCCACTTGTAATTGTTTGTGCCCCTGGAATTAATGGCTTTGTAGAAAGTTAAGTTCCCCTTTAGTGTGATTTATTAAAGTGGCTCATGGATCTTGTGTTACTTGAAGTAACATCAAATTTCTTTGCCTTGCTCTGAGACTATCTCCTTTTTCTCTCCTCATGGAAGCACTCATGGTGTGTTTTGTGTCTGGGGTGCTCAGAGCTGTAATAACAGCCCTTCTCCCAATATACTTCCATTCCCCCAAAAGCATGGATTTCATTATAATTTTCTGTTCCCCCTTTTTGTTTGTTGAACAGAGCAGCACTTTCCTGAGGTGATGCTAGGAGAAGAATTTCTTAGCCTTAGTCTGGACCAGGTTTGCAGTTTAATATCAAGTGACAAGCTCACAGTCTCCTCTGAAGAAAAGGTACAGTAAATTGTATAGCAACAGTGAATGTAAGAATGCTGCAATGTTTATAGATGTTATGTTGGGAACTATTCTCATGTTGTGCTTTTTAGAGCTGATTTTTTTTCTACAGAGCTCACGCAGGAAGGAAAATTAAAAAGAATGTGAATCCTAAAACCACATAAAAATGACCTTCACTTGGTTGTTCTTTGTAGGAAGTAATGATTCTCAGATCTGTATCTCTTCCAAAAGCCCTGGGGGACAGAACTGAATACCTTCCCTCTCTGGAAAACTAGGACTCTCCCATCTGCTGTTGGTGTAAAGCTCATATTACCAGCCATAAAAACTCAAAAAAAGGTGAATTTCATTAGGCTGGTGAGGAGTATTGGCTTCTGTTGCAGAGAACAAATGAAGGAGGGCCACAGCCAAGAAGGAAGGAAGGAAACTTTTTTTTTCTAGCATCATCAGTATTGGAAAAGGGGGAAAAAGACAATTTTTTTGTGACTGAGATGTTGGGCACATCTTGTGTGGTCTGTTGTTCTGGGAAGGAGAGTGACCAGCAGTTTTGTTGCTGGTGAAACCCAGGTCCGGGATGCTGGAAGTGCCAGAAAGGGGTTAAAAATTAAATGACATGAACTCACATCATAATGGCTTTGTGTGAGCCAGGCAGCTTGCAAAGGGAAGCACCAGTTTAGTCACCAATTTTTCCAGTTCTCTTCAGCATTGTTAAAAAGCTTTCTCTGGGCTTTGTGCCCAGAGAAATCAAAGCACTCCTTCCCTTCTCTGAGCCTTATACAATCAAACTCAGGATTTCTTTAGCTGATTGTAAAAGTTGAGGGTGCAGGGCAGTGGAAGGAAATGTAAGTATAAGCTTCACATTTAAAACAGCAGATAGGAGTAACAGGAGAGAGGCAGAGCATGGAATTGGAGCATAAACACAAATTTACGTGCTGGAATCCAGAGAAGTGGTGAACATTGAGGACAGCCTCTGAGGCTGCTGCTTTGTGTTACCTTCGTGACAGAGAAGCAGTTTTCCTGGCCTTTATTCTTTCTACCTACTAATTCTTGAGATATAAATATATATTTAATTTTTTATTAATGTGTATTCACAAATCTGAGAGCTGAATTGTCACAGCCAGGTTTCATGAGAATTACCTTCTCTTACCAGGTCTCACGGGGTTACTATGAGCCAGAGCAGTTCCATCCCTGGCTCACAGGGAAGAATTAAAGCTGAGTCCTACCAGGGATAGGGAGGGTCCTGTTGCTTTTATAATGCCCTTGTAATGCTTCAAGACCAGGCATGTGTGCCCAAGAGCTTTAGTGTTCTCCTTCTCTGCCACCCCCATTGAATACCCACTGGTCTAATAAAAGACATTCTTTATCTCCCCAGACTTTGGCAGACTTATATCCCTAGGCCATTGGGACTGCAGAATTGTCTCTTACCAAAGAAATCTATTTTAATGGGAAAATAGTGAAATTTCCACTTTGTTCAAGGATTATACTCCTTTCTCTCCTTCTCCTCTGCACTGTGAACTGATGCCAGTTCACAGCCCCTTCTGGCCTAGGGCAAAGGTTTATTTTGGTCCCTGCCTGCTCCTTTTCTATAGCTGAGTACTCTGAAGGCAGTTTTATCAGTGCTTTCTTTACCTGACCTAATTAGCTCTTTAATTTTAACAGCATACGGAACCGAAGAAAATCTATAAAAAGAATAAATAAATCACTTTTGCTCATATTTACTATGAAATTGAGAAGCTTCACCTCTTGAAAAATTACTCCTTCCAGCTCAGAACAGGGACAAAGCAAATGTGTAAGAAGCTTGGGGTTTTTTGGACTGGGGATTTTAAAAAGAGCCCAGTAATCAGCTTGTCTTTCCCTGCCACTGTGGAGCAGTAGATGCTGATGCACAGTTTGGTCCTTCATTCCTGGGGGTATTTAACAGCTGGATTTTTGGATGAAGAGACTGGGAAAACATCTGGGATACTCCCAGCTTACATAATGTGTAGAAAAGGGGTATTCCAAACTTTTCCCCATCTTTTCTCTGGAGAAGGAAATCTGCTTCTCCTAAAGCTCTCCTGCAGCCAGGCAGGTGCCTGCCACTCACTCAGCCAGTAAGGTGGGTGCTTCATTTTATCCCTCCCTGGCAAGTGGTCTGGCATGGCTAGAAAAAGCCAGCAGCTACTGGGGGACTGCAGTGAGGGAGAGATGGCAGTTGTGGAAGCAGATGTGCTCTTTAAATAGAGATAGTGCTGTCCTGGATAAAGATTTTTTGGTTTTATTTTCACTCTTTCCCATAAAATTCCAAATTAGAGCCAAAGGAAGTTGTTAGTTGTGAATTTAAAAAAAATATTCCTGATATTTTTAGAATAAGCCCAGCAGGATGGCACCAGTGTATGTCTAGTTTCTGGCACCTTGTCCATATTTGCTTTCCATTCCTTTAATACTTAGTGTCTCCTTGCTCTGTAGCTGGGTAGGTCACAGTCTTAGGACCTGTTCTTTGGCTCAACGTTCATGCAGAAGAGGTTAATGAAAAGCATGTTGTTGGCTAAACATTTGCTTTGTGCTCCTTCCATGCTCATTTGCAATTAAAATTTCCACAACAACCTCATTTCTACTTTCAAGGCCTTGTAGCCACAGTGAAATTGTTTGCTTGTCTTGTTTATTTTAATTTTAAAATACTGAAAGGCTCTGCAGTGGTTATTTTCCTCTGCCTTTGCTGGGGTTTGATTACAGGGCTCCCTGTTGCGTTACTTAAATCCTCATGGCTGTGTCCTGAATTCCAAACAGTTCAGCAGGAGCATTTCTTGGCATAGGAAATGGAGCTGGTGCTTTACTGCTGTTTAAAAGTACATAGTTCAGCCTAAGAGGTAAAAACCTCTCTCCATTATCCCTCTGCTTTGTGGGAGGAAGCTTCTTCCAGTGCCTCCTGCAGACAAATTTGTCAGGGACTGAGAGATAGTGACCTTGCATCTGGTTGATTTTCTCCAGTTGGTGACCTTGGATCAAACTGAATGGTTTCTTGGGGAGTCGTGGGAGGGAGGAGGAGAAGGAAAATAATATCTCTGCAAATTAGCCTGACCACTTGGTGACCCCATAGGGAAGCTGAAACCCTGGGCATGAGCTGAGAGTGGTGGAGTGTAGGGCCAGGGATGCTTTCAGTTGGGAAGGATGGGACAGCTGGAGGAGGGCTGTGGAGCAGCCCTTGAGTAAAAGGGAAATCAGAGTACTTAATAGGACAGGCTGAAGGAGTTGGGGTTATTCAGCCTGGAGAAGAGAAGGCTCAGGGGGCACCTCATAGAAGCTTCTCAATACCTGAAGGGAGCTACAGAAAGGCTGGGGTAGGACTTTTGAATAGGGTCCAGGATGGGAGGACTAGGAATAATGGATGCGAATTGGAAGAGGGGAGATTTAGGCTGGAGAGAAGAAAGAAGTTCTTTGCTGTGAGGGTGGTAAGATGCTGAAAGAGGTTTCCCAGAGAGGTTGTGGATGCCCCCTCCCTGGAGGTGTTTAAGACCAGGCTGGATGAGGCACTGGGAAGTGTCCCTGCTATGGCAGGGGTTTGGAACTGGATGACTTTTAGCGTCCCTTCCAACCCAAACCATTCTATGATTTTATGATTCTATAACTTGAAGAATTTTGCAAGATAAGGCTCAGGATTTAATTCTGCCTCTGTGGGGAAACTCCACTGCAAGGCTTCAGAGCTTGCTATGCAGCATCAGAGACTGCACCAGTCTCCCTCCTTGCTGTACTGGCTGTTTCAGGAAGCTTTTCCTGCCTCCTGTGACATTTTAGGCCCTTTTCCTGGGAGCAGTGAGGTTCACACCTATAGAAACAGATGCATATTGATGCAGAAGCTCACATAGAATGCTTCTGCAGGTGTCTGCTCAAGGCTTTTGCTGCATGGATTTTTGGAGTCAGAGTTTGGATGTTTATCTGAACTGGTTGGATCTGCAAATAAAACTAGATTTTGCTTCAGACCAGGAGTTCAGCATGTCCTTGCTTCTCTGCAGAAATGTCCCAGTATTTTTAGGGGTGAAATGCCTGTATGGCTGTGCATGGGAGTTTTCCTGCACCTGAAGACTTGTGGTTTCTGGGGGTGGAAGGAACTCGGACAGGGTTTAAGTATGGTGTTGAGGATAAGTGACTTGTGGTGTGGCCAGACTCCTTCAGGGGGTGAGGTTGTCTGTTATCAAGTGTAATCATTGTGGCTGAATTAATGAATATTGCTCAGTGCAAATGTCAGCAGGCTAATTAACTTTCCTGGCTGCTTTCCAGCACTCATGTCCAAGAGGTAGATGATTGTCCTGGACGTGTGCTTAGCTTTGAGAGTGATACAGCGCATCTAGATGTGAAGTTGCTTATTAACATGCACGGTCAGCTCAGCTCTTTGCTGCCACGGTGGCTGTGCTCTTGTGCACTGTCACCACGTTTTGTCTTGATGGAGGTTTTGCACCTCCTTCCTTTGGTCCTGTAGCATCACAGCTTTGGGTAGATGGCTGCAGCCCAGATCTCTCATGTCCATTTAATTGCACTTTTATCTGTGTAGGTCTTTGAAGCTGTTATTTCTTGGATAAATTATGAGAAGGAATCTCGCCTAGAGCACATGGCTAAACTCATGGAGCACGTTCGCCTGCCCCTTCTGCCCAGAGATTATCTTGTTCAGGTCAGTCTTCTAATAAGTAATCAATACTTGCACTTGAACTGCTGGCAACTTAATCAATGGCTGGGCTGTTTGTGCCTGAGGTGGGGCACATAAGAAGGACATTGAGC